>JAUTXX010407769.1:0-12989 GCA_032273605.1 Panulirus laevicauda
GGCAAAGTCATATCTATGATACAAGCATTTTTGCCTGAACTAGCTTATCGTCGTACAGCAGCTTTTTGTTTGGTATAGATGCATATAGAAACATACCAACGTTAATGTAAGTGTTGCAAGTCAATTATCTGATTGAGAGGAGAATTTCATCTTGATCTCATTATGGCTCTGGACACGAACCATATCTGCAGAGTTAAGTTGCTTATATGGAGCGTCTTGCATAAAGAATCCACTTACACAATGATGTACAACTTTACTTATGTATATAAATGTGTGCAACTTTGCATGAAAACTTGTGTATATGTGATGAAGTATATATTTATATATAAATTCATATATATACTTTCTCGTTAAATATATGCATACATATATTTCATGTATACATATACTTCATATATGAAATAGTCATAATAATTTGATGGATACTAATGACACTTTGACGAGATAGAAACACTTGGTCCGCAATAACTTTATTAAAAAGAAATGAATAAAAATATCACAGGCATTCAATACTTATATGGCTGATTATGATTTCAACACCAGTGGACACCTGGGACACCACATATATGTTTAAAATGGAGGTATTACCCAAGAAAAGGTATCTAATCAAGTTATTGACCTAAGGTAAAGATGGTCTCAAGTCATCGTGGTAGGCCGAGCTAGCGTCCTTTAGAGCAGTATGTAGTCCGTGAAAAACTTGTGTCAGAAAGCATCGTCGGTAGATAGCGTTCGTAGGAGGAACTGTTGTCTGTCGCTGAGAAGATGTACATAGGTGAAGGTAATGCCCAATAATGTGTTCCAGTGCAGCTGGAGCACATCTGTGGTCTCTACTGTCGATAATGGAACCATCGTTCACCTGGACCGGTGTACCACTAGTATCCGTAACCTGTAAATGAAAATAGGATTATTTTCCTTCATCAAAAATGATAACTGAAGATTAACATAAGTAGAAAGATATTTCCCTAGAGGATTAAGTAAAATTAAATTTTTCGGTAATAATGTCTTACTTGCACCAATTCATATCACAAGTTGACTTCATCTATTTCTACTATGTTACGTACTAATATCTAGGCTTCAACTGTTACTAACATGTTAAGCTTGAACTTCTCTGCTTTATACTCACCTCCTTTAATAGGCACTTGGCATTCCTTGGTAACAGTTATGTAGTTATCGACTGGGACTGTCTTTGTGACGTAGTGTGGGACGGACTCGGTCACCGTGGACGTCACACTCTCGACATTGGTGATGTAAAGGGAGGTTGTCTGGACCTGTGACGAGAAAGACATTTTGTTAAACAATTTCAACAAACGTTGGTAAAGTCGGTTATACATGAAGGAAAAACTGCAGGGACAAGTTTGTACTGGGCACCAATGAATTTCTTATGGGAGACTTCAATGCGTAACTAAGTAGTAATCCAAGGTCTGTCGATTAACACTGCAACTATTATAGTGACGAGACTTTCAGAGTGAGGTCGGAATAAAGTATAGATTATACGAATTATTGAATTATCACCTCCGAAGGCCACCAATATTGATGAATACCTATAACTATCGACTTAATTGATGACTTTATGAGCTATTCGCTTCAAAATGTATGGAGACTATTGTGATTAACGTTCTATGCGCGGACTCATAACATCCTACATCTGAATTATTCTTACAAAATATAGTGTATTCTGAAGCTTACATTACCCTTTAAAGACTGACCTGTGTCTCAGTGGAGTAGACGGTTTCGGTGAGACGTTCAGTTTCGGTCAGGTATTCTGTTGAATATTCAGTCTTAAATTCGGTTTTGAATTCGGTTTCTGTGATGTAGGTGGGTTCAACCACTGTAGTAGAGACGGTCTTGTATTCAGTCTCGGTGGAGTAGATGGTTTCTGTCTGAAACTGTGTCTCGGTCACGTACTGTGTCTCGACTTGTGTCGAGATTTTAGTTTTGAACTCTGTCTCTGTGAGGGTTGTGGGCTGGACCACGGTGGTCACGATGGTCTCGTACAAAGTACTAGTCTCGGTTTCTGTGACGGTGACGTAATTATCCAGGGTGGTGGTGATGTAGGATGGGACTACTTCGGTCTCGGTCACAATCTGCTTGATAATTTGTGTAGGACAGGCCTGTAGGAAAAGAGCAAACTGTGTTATTTGCTATTAAGAGCGCTTTCACCCGATACATTCCAATATTACAACACATTCCATACATAAACTATTTCCTAGTCTAGTGGTCACTGGTACAACAAAACCAACAGACACTTGTGTGTACAGCATAGAGAGGACCTACCTCCTTCTGCACAGGCACCGGGTAAGAGGGGAATACAACGGGGTTCTTCACCTGTTGGACCACCTCAACCTCTGGCTCGCTGGGCAGACCATAATGCTGACTAACCTGCTCTTGCCTATGAGGAACCCCATAGGCAAGGGCCAGCTGGCTCACAGCTAATAGGACGACAATGGCGTACCTACAACAAAGTACAGATAATTAATGCAAGATAAGACCTGGCACGATAGAGTCAAGCGATATCAGACTTCACATGGTATAGTCTAAGCAAGTTTTAGATAAATACCTTGAGGGCTAATGTCTATGAATATGATCAGAATTGAAATTAACATATACAAATATTCATATGTTCTTACATACATACACAGCCGAAAACTCTTTTGACCATTGTATTCTACATATAAAGTTTTGTGTTTAACACCTCTGCATATTTCTTGCAACGTCAAACTTTACTGTGTAACTGCCTTCGTTATAATGATAATCTGGAGGAAAGTGTTACACAAGAAATTTTTCAACCTAAGCTTGTGCGATTGTGAAATTCCAGAGTTACAAGTTAATATCCTAATCTAACAGTTTCATTCGTAAAGATGCAACTCTGTATAAAACTTGGTTTAAGCCTATTTTGTGCTCATTCCCACTGATGCCAGAAGTGACTCTGCTTATAGATTTTACTCTGACGGTCTCAATTATCTCATCTCAGATGGTATTTATTAGCAATAATCATTTATAGTATTATTCGATTTATGAAACCTTAGGGATCAATGAATTTTGCACTGTATTGCACAATATAATGTAGCGCAGCATGAGGAACACAAGAGGTACACTATTGGTGATTAATGTCTTTGAATTTCAATAAATGATGTATGAATGCCATGAACAAATGAGAATATGGATCAATGAAGGCTTTGAACGAGTGTCTATAACCAAGGCACAGGGTTTGTAACCTGATTATCATCCATACATGTTCATCTGAACATCGTGCACAAGAGTGTATACTTGAGCCCTGTGCACAGAGGCTCATTCAAATCCAGATCTGCTCACGAAACAAACAATACTACAGAAGTATAGAAGAAATGAAGGCATGAAATCTTGTTAACGAACTCCTCACACGACGCTGTTAAGAATAATGAATTCCAAGATTATTATAATATGATATTCATACTCACTTGATCATCTTGCTAAAAGAATATTCTTCGATAAAACCTGGCGGTGCTGTTCTGCAATTCTATAGCTGCTGTGCCTCGTCTGGACAGCTGCAGGTTGGTAACTGATCAGCTACACCAAGACCCCAGCTTATATAGGAACTGCAGGCCGTCCGTACTCGTGAGGAAACTTGGAAATCCACAGATCCTGCCGAACGCGAAGATGGTCGAGTCTTCCACGGCTGGCAAACTTACCCCTGTTGTAATCGTTTGCGGTTTATAAAATTTCATTCACATAAATAATGTACTTGCAGAAACTGACGATTTATACACTTTACTTCCATTACTCAATGGAAAATACAACAGATATGTTTCATAAAGGAATCATAATAACATACAAATTAATGAAATAGAAAGATCTGGCATCTTTATAGGATTTTCTGAGCGAGTCAAACGTTAAATTATCTTAACGGGAGAATCTGGCAACACTTTGGGAATTCACCACGATATCCAGTACTTAGAATAATTTTTTTCCCCCCAGGTGAATAAGAGGATTACTAAATGCTTTCTCGTCCATCCTGTGTGTAGTGTCATCGAACGGGAAGACTGACAGGGACGTTAAGGAAAAGCTAACACGAGGGAGGAGGAAGGAGAGAACTAGGAGGAGATGACACGTTAATTTGTGTCTTTCCGATTTCCTATTTTCATAGAATGGGTCACATGCATATAGAGAAAAAACAAGGATGAAAGATGAAAGGAATAAAGTAATTGAATACAAATAAGGAAAAGACGTGAAATTAATAGAATGAAAATGGAAAAGCTAAATATGAGATATATACGAATATACAGTAGATGGCTTCTGTGTATTGATATGGAATTTTCAGGAGATACATAATTTGGAATTATTCGTGGAAAAAGTTTAATTACAAACACTTTGGTACACACACGGCCAAACAAATATATGCAACGATATGTAATTACTCAAACATATGCAGAAAAAAGTACTTGTGTGAACACGCAAGAGTCGCGTGAAGAAGGCTCCGTCTCTGTTCACTTATATTCCATGATGTCCGAAATTCTAACCTCATGATCAACATCCTGCCTTTCTTTAAGGACTTGCATATTTTTGTGCATTTTGTGGTTAATAATTTGGGAAATACTCTAATCAGTTCACTACTCATTTTTTCTCTCTCTGTGGACAAAGAAAAAAGATTAGGCTCAAACTGAAGACGTCTTTGCTTCACACAATCACTTTTTTAGTAGCTTAGTTTTTCATCTCGTTGGTTAGAGCTGTGCTAAGCTGGAGCCTTACGTCGTGTTCTGTGAATTTTTTCACAAGATCGTTTATGGGAATTTTAAGAAAGACTTTTTGATTTTCATACTAAATGTTCTACAGGTCAGAAGTCAGCGAGTGACAAGATAACGCCAGAGTCAGTTGGTCAAAACTTTGTGCATAACAGTTGTGGGTTCAGTGTACATACTTTGAACCAATGTTTGCCAGTGTAGACATTTAAGAAACAACTCTTCCTGGCAGACCACTACAAGAGTTCTTGCCTTATTTCATAGTCTTATGATCACGCAAGTATGGACGAAAACCTATGAGTTAACGTTCGTTTGCTGTAGGTATTATTTGTATGTATTGATGGTTTAATAATGGCGGAGCAGAGAAACTGGCAGTTTTCGGGAGCAAACTAGAACTATCTGTAGACGGGGGCAAGAGAACCATTACTGCGGCATAAAGTACCAGTCAAGTCTTGAGGTAAGAGGAGTTGAATCTGCTCTGAACTAATTTACTCAAGACTGTAGCGTGTGGCAGTACAATTATTGGACGCGTGACGTCTACCGTCTTGGTTAATGCTACTTTCTATGTTCATGAATCAAGATATTCCATAGTATACTTATACAGACAATTACAAAATATTCTGTTAATGATGTTTTACATAGAGTCAATAGTTTCTGTATCAATGTTTTTAAACGAAAAAAATATGGCAACACTATCCGGCTAGCATCTCCTTCACAAGGACAACAGTTATTTATAGAACAATTTCGAGACACTTAAGTTGAACTAGGTAAATGGATTCCGAGAAAAATTCGGAAGGATTAGTACGTGTCTTGAAAAGAGGTACCAGTTTAGCTTTGCTACTGTTAGCTTAAGAATATGAATGATATAACTTTTAGAATGGTAGTTTGGTCTGTAGAGAATTGACCGTAATTTGCATCATTTCTTATTTGACAAGAAATAAACTGATGTAGGGAGCGCTATGAACCTCAGGCAGACGAATTAGAATAAAAGCCAGTGATTTACATAGGAATCTAAGGAACCTATGAATATCCATCCAGCTTCTCATAGAAGGCAAATTTTCGAAGCATACGAACGTTGTCCACTTCGAACCATATGAAGCAAACGCGTCCGTTGATAAAATTAGTTTGTGTCCACATGAAGACGCAGTGTAAACATGGTAATAGCATTTTTCATAAATATAAGAAGATATTGACTACTATGAAAGTTCACGGACATGCTCATAGGTTTCTATTTCTCGACTACTGCACAGAATTAGCATCCAACACAATGTTCGTATGCTTAATACCATCCTGGATATCGACATATAGTTGTTCTAACATTAGTATTGCCCCAAATCGCACTCATACTTCTAGTCTCTCTAGTCTACAGGACCGCTGCAAAACATTTATATTCCAAATGCAATACTTGCGAAGCTAAATTAGAAATAAAAAATTCAGCAGTTCCTAAGAATGAAACTGAACAAAAGCTATCTTTCAAGACATCCAAATTTCCTTATCTGAGAATAGGTGGTCTACATATCCGACAAAAGTGTAAAATCTAAAATAAGACTGTCAGACCGGTAAAACTGATGGGGACATTAGACGTCATCAAACGTGTTGCCTTTATTTCCCTTACGTTGCAAGCAAAGTAACTTTCTTATCCATGAACCCTAAAACGGGGAACGCTTTGAAGCAAGGACAAATCATCGGTTACAATTCAGGAAAAATCAAAAGTAACTTAACGAAGAAGCAACACCGCGCCTTTTGTCCGTTTTAACAGCAATCCATTACCTCGATCGAGAATTATTTTGCCAAGCGAGATAATTCAGTGTCTGATGCACTGTGTCCAAGTTCAACTGCTCATTTTATTTCTCGGTACCGAAAGATCCTTGAGAATAGAGGAAGGTCGCTGTGCACTGGTCAACCTCAACCCACCTGTAATTATGTCTGAAGACTGGCCGGGGTCACATGTCTTTCCGCGGGGAGGAACTTTAGGGTACTGACCTCCTTCACCCTTGAACTGAACTGAACTTATCATCCCTGAATCTTTTTTCCGAAGCAACTACAAGAGCAACATTGAAACTGCAGAAGTTCCATCCTCGTGAATCATCATCTGTGAATCTTTACTTCGAAACTGCTGTCGAACCTCACCAACACCGGAGCAGCAATGGAATCATAGAACAAGCAGCAACTAGTTATGGTTGTTCGTTTTGTGTATCAAAACAATAATTCCAAACGCTGGCATAAGTATACCTTCAAAGACACCCCAGCCTAAGCTGTGTGGGGGAAAGGGTTGGTGATCTGGTAAGACTGCAGCAGCATTAGTGTGCTGCCCTCGCTCCAGTATGAGGTTGTTTGCCTCTTGAACGACCACTCATGACGCTCGGTCTTTGTCTCCATGATTATCCTACCTGTCCTTCAGAACAAAAGAAGAGGATTCCCTCTTCTCTGTTGTAAGATTATTCTTAGGCAACGGAAGGAAATTGGGCTTAATGACGGAATTTTCTCTACTGTTTAAGTTCTAACTTAAAGGTTAAGGATTTTGGCGGTGGATTTCCCAGGAACCCCCGTGTGAGCTCATAGCTATACGTCACAACGCCTACCTCTTCAGCCAACCAGTCACAAGGTTGCAGAGTATCCACAGTACGTTCTCATTGGTGGATGCCTTGCTGAGTCACAGAGTTACCGGGATTTTTTTTGGCTTCGCCGTTACATGTAGCAATAGTGATATTCTTCGTACCAGTTATAAGTAGGTTCACATGTGCTAACGATGGGTAAACCCGTAGCCGACACAGGTCTAGACATTTATGTGTATATACATACACGAGATGTGTACACAGTGTTGTATACTAGTATGAATTATAGCGAGGGTGAACTCGCTAACATGATCATGTCCAAATATTTACACCACTCGAGATAAGAATGTTATAGTTTGCCTATATACCTGTATTTAGGTGAATCTATATACACGCATAACGCAGGTGAAAACACGTGCATATAGGATGTAAAAAATAGATGCAGTGTAATGAATGATGATATTGTCAAAGTGGGCGGCAAACAGTTTAAAAAGTTGAGATAGTAGAGAAAGTTCAAGGAATGAAGCCCCGTGTGTATAAAACTCTCTCGCCTAACGCAGAGATAATTACACTTAGTTAATGACGCACACACACACACACACACACACACACATACACACACACTTGGATCAACTGACAGCTTTTGTATGTGTGCCATTGCTTAGTCATCACTTAATGGATGGTTTCAAAGCTATTCTTTAGCAGAGAGTATAGAGTGTGTGTGCCTAAATAGTCACAAAAAAGTAGAAGAATCTTATACAAGCGACAACATCCTCTCAAGGGAATGCAGATAAAGGTGTGAGGTTTTAGTTTAGGTAACGTAAAGCACTGATGGTGATGATGATAATGGTGATGATGTGTAGCTGAAGATATAATCGTCAACCGCTCTGCTGAGATAACGGAATGTTCTTTTATCTCGTACAAGGCCGTCCGGAGGTTGTATGTATGTTGTACATGTTGCTGATGGACCTCAGGTCCTCATACAAGGCCATCCAGAGGTTGTATGTATGTTGTACATGTTGCTGATGGACCTCAGGTCCTCATACAAGACCGTCTGGAGGTTGTATGTATGTTGTACATGTTGCTGGTGGACCTCAGGTCCTCATACAAGGCCGTCCGGAGGTTGTATGTATGTTGCACATGTTGCTGGTGGACCTCAGGTCCTCAGTGGCCTATATGACATTTTTTGGATGCAGTTTTGCTTTCAACAAAATATGATGTTTGTTCCTAGTGATGTTTTCTTGTTGAAAACAGAGTTCTAGTTGCTTCATGCTCATTTACCTACTTTCCTTGCTTCCTTTGTGTCACTTTATTCGTAAGATCTCAGGATGACTGAAAGGTTGTATATCTACGTATGTGGATATTTATAATCCTTGACTTAGTAACTTTTTTGATGGGTTTCCATTTACATCATATGTCCTTGCTAACCAATGTGTTGGGGTCCGGGAAATACCAACAGTGTCCAGACTTACAGACGGGTACATCTGACATATCTTCCCGGTAGTGTTCAGCTTTCCTAATATTCTACATCTACATGTTCCCCACATCTTGTATTTGTGATCAGAAAATAAGCGTTTCCTTCGACCTCCGTCCTTTCTTGAATGCATTCATGACTACCTTTCCTTTCGTCCTCTCCGCCACTGTAAGTTGCACAAGGAGTTCTGACACATATAGTCACCCATCTCACTTATGTAGCCACACCTCACCTCTTTCAGTCAGTCAGTTATTCAAACTGCTCAACAGACCCATTCCTCCTCCTCATCACTCTGACATGCCTGGTGAGGTTTGGTAAGTCAGCCATCTCACCAGCCCTACTGCAACAACACAATGTGCAGGTGACTGGCATTAGAGGGAAATCTTTTGCTGATTCATTTCAGACAAACGGTTCATGACTCCCATATTTTGTCTCCTGCACCTGACCCATTTGAACTTCGGTCATTAGTAAAATCAAGCAGGTTTATTCACTGGCTTTCTTCAGTCATTCGGTTTTTTTTTCATTTATGCACCACAACCACCTTTCCTGGTGTGTGAAACAGGTACAGAAATGCTGACAAATGTAATGGAAAAAATAATTTCTATCCCGAGAGAAGCAAGTACGATCACCCCGACGCAGAACAGGTCTGCCAGGCGGACGGCCAGGGGCGCTGGTCGAGAAAGCTTTTGTTGAGGCTTCAAAATGTGTATACCTGGGAGGGTAGGAAATTTCAGTCGTTATCTGTATCACATCATTCAAGTACATCGCTATAAAGTTAAGACAAGATGCGCCCAACAAGTCTGAAAAGATGCTGCTACTAGTACGTGTACTTTATGGGAGGATTTACGGTATTCCACGTGGAATGCATGTGTTTCGTAGAATGAAAAAAATATCCTTTTTACATAAGACGTCCCAGGCACTGCTCACTCCAGACCTTAATTGTCTACCAGTTTGGTCTACATACTTCCAGTGACGCATGGCAATAGACGGTATGCACATCAGGGTCATAAATTTTAGGTTACAAATGCAAAATGTTCAGTAATCATTTACAATTCATTATAATACTTAAGCACTGAAGCACCACTGATGTTTGACACTGTGACTGAGCTCTCCAATAAATAATTCAATATGACGGAGAATAAGAAAAAAAACAATGCTTTATGGGAAACATTATGGAATTAGAAAAGTGAACGGAACATACGACAGGTAATGCCATTCTTTCCCCTGTTATGAAGACCTACAGATCTAATCCTTGCTGGACAATGCCCCCAGCCAGCAGTTGGACCTGACGTCTATCGGAGGTGACCTCACGCTTTCCCTCTGGATTTCACGGCTCAGTTTCTTCGGATCACTTGTCCTCCAGACTGTTTTGTACACTTGAGATGGAGGGCAGTGGCCTTCAGATAAACCTTTTTTTATCAATATTCTTTTCTCGGATTATGGATTTGGGTTTCTCACGTTTTTTTTCTTACTTCCTCTCTCTCTGCTGAATACATGGCCATATTCACTGTACATGCTATTTTTTCACATTACTCATACGCTTTCCTCTCGGCTTCCTTACTGGTATGCATTTTGTCAACATTTATGTGTTCTTACATCTTATATATCCATACCATCCCAAAACTTCTTTCCGTATTTCTTAGTGATTCCTCACATTGGTCAGTATATTCCCCTGATGCATCTATTTCTCACTTCTTCTACTCTCCTGGCTCATCTTGATATCAATAAATGTACGTCCATAGCCTGTATTTTGATATTTCTTTTGTCTCATACTTAGGTTTTTTTCCCATACACCAAAGCAGTCAGGACTAGGCCTTATATCGGACCACTATTTCTATCAACTCACAGTCTCATCTCTCATATTCTAACTCACAATTCGAGACGTTTCTCTACCTTTCAATACTCTGATATCTCAGCGTCTATTTCCTCTGATAAGTTGAGAACTCTTCCTCAATTTCTCAAGTTATTTTCTCCTTTTTCCCTCACTAGCCAACCATACCTCACACTATGGCTCCCTCCTCTCTGACATCAACGTTTCGTGCTTGCTAGTGATCCATGTTAATTTGCTTTTTTTACAGTATCCAACAATTCCCAGCATCCTGAGCCTCCTCTCTCTTTCTAGACTTGACTTTCTGTATGACGTATCGATAAACAATAATGGAAACATAACTTACCCTTGACCAACTTCACCGTCAGTCCTGACACCACTCACCCATTCTTCTGGTGGTCTTAACACACGTCCTTGTCAGTAATGACCCTCCACCGCTTCCTGTAATTTTCATCAGTCTATATTCTCCTGACATATTCGAAACGCATCTAGAACCATATAGATGAGCAAGCACTACACACACACACACACACACACACACACACACACGCACACACACACACACACACACACACAGTTCCCTATACACAGTCCCAGAAAAAAGATAACCAAAGTAATTGATGTCTTTTTACGAGACTAAAGGCGGCTCACGACGCAGTCCTGAATCCTGTTATCGAAAACATAGACATCCATACGTCTCTGTCTGAGAAACATCCTCAGCGCTTCTGTTGCCTCAGGTCATAACTACTGACATGCCTCACTTTGATGAGTCTACAGAGATCGTGTAAACATTTCTTTGCGATACAGTTGATATGCTTTGGTAATGACAGTGTGATCCAGCGAGACACGTAATGTTGACATCAGAGAGAACAACGGTGATGACCAAGGCAGGAAACCTCAGCATTCCTTCATTACCGCAGAGGTCAGGTGAACATCCTTCGCTGTGGTCTAATCATGGAAAATTTGTGCTCGCATTCCGTAGGTCCTCGAAGAAGATCCTCCTCCAGCACCTCACGACCGTCACGGGTCTGTGGGTCTTCAGAGCAAACAGACAAAGACCAGAATAAATGCTGGAGATAGAGATCGTGTGGGGCCCCTCGAAGTGCTCTTTCTTTTTCGGTAATATTTTTGGTATTCTTTAAACGAGAGAGTTATGGCGAAGCTGTATTAGGGACTGATGAGCAATGGTTTGTCAATGTGGCTTACGTTAAGTAAGGACAATTGAGAAGAATTGGTTTATTTTAAACTTCAAATTATTTTATCCAAGATAGATTTCAAACTGTTTTATCCAAGATGAAAGGAAACCTATCCACCATTCAGTGAGGCGCCTTTACTATAGCATCTCTAGGATCTACTGGCTTCACACATATACACATCACAACAATTTTATTTTTACTTAAAACATGTTACAACATTATTCATCATACCTCTTCTCTTCTCCCCACATTATGTTGCAGCCCTGAAAATAATGTTTAAGTGCACCTTATCTTCTGCACAATACCTCTTCTTTCTTTCATCATCGTTTGCATAGCTTATCTGCTTATTCCCATCCACTTTTTTACCCTAGTATTAGCCCAGGGAGAACAAAGAGTGGACGGGACTGTGAGAATGTCTGGCGAATAACGTACAGTGACTGGTGGATGGGATGGTGAGAGTGACTGGTGGATGGGATGGTGAGAGTGACTGGTGGATGGGATGGTGAGAGTGACTTGAGGTGATTGTTGCTGGGGATGAAAGTCAACCATGACTCATTAGTGTGATGCACTCCTTTGAGGATCAACACTCCATGATTCATGGGTGTAATGCAGTGGGGGTCAACACTCCATGGTTCATGGGTGTAATGAAGTAAGGGTCAACACCCCATGACTCATGAGGACCACAGAGCCCGGCTCGCTCCTCATCTCACGTACACTGCACGCACCCACACGGCAGCTTGCTGCCCTTACACATCAGGAGCACTAACACAAGGGAGCTTTCCAGTAATGGTGGTGCGGCCCTTTCCAATTATTAAGTCCCAGGCAATAGCTATAGTCTGTTTCAATAGATAAGAACAGATTTAGGCAATTTTCAGAGGTTAGATTACACAGATATGTCAAGGACCAAAGATCTATAATTTTTCGCTTTTCTTTTTACCATTGTTGGGTCATGAAGCCTCACATGAATTTCTTAAACGGAAAGCATTACCTCGCTGTCCTTCACGATATGATATGACACAAGGATATGGATGCCATCGGAAGTGTCTAAAGCCTTAAGGCTAAATCCTTTGTTCTGACGTATATAAAACGTTCTCAGAACTGATCATCGTAGAGGGTACTGAAAGCACGACTCCCTGATGACACAGCCTTTTAACGCATTAGAATAACCACAATTCCAGACCTTATGACGCTCAGGCTATCCTCTTGCGACTGAAGCCCCAT
>JAUTXX010407879.1:0-12989 GCA_032273605.1 Panulirus laevicauda
AGTAGTGACCCACCCAGTACTATGTTTGCATCTGTTTTCTGCATACAAATGGCCCTCGACCCACACCCCAGTCAACTTTTAACATATTTATTTACATTTGTATAACCCTAAACACTCGAGTCTGAAGGATGCCTGTACTGCCGTATCCAAGCCAAAGCAAGTGGTATGATAAAAACTGGTTAGATCATCCCGCTAACTAATCCACGACCGCTGTACACGTGAGAGATAAATTGGAAGTGAGACTAACATGAAACCCATCCTCAGAACCGACCCAGGGTCTCAGGACACAAGACAAACAAGCTGGCGGTAAAGCAGGTACACAGTATTTCCACAACCGTGTACGTAGACGTCTGAGTTAAATGTCAAGAAGGCAATAACAGTCAGCTGAGTCCCCTCCGCTGCAGCTTACCACCAGCAGCAGCCGGACAAAAACCAGAGTTCTGTCCAGGTTTTCTGGAGGGGAAATATTAGCGTGTAAACCTCTTAACGCGGGACCCAAGGATGATGGAAGTGCTCAGAGTACGACTGTGATGGTCTCCTCATGGTTCAGGTATACTCCCATGTTACACACATGCACTCTCTCGTCTTCTAATGCACTGTACACGGTACGTGCTATTATGAAACGTGAGTATAAGCTGACCATCAGGAGAGGAGCCAGACACTCCCTCAGACGAATCTAATCCACGTCGTAAGGCCAGTAATCCTCCACCAATTCCGTCCCGCCTGTTCCCCGCTGATAGTAAAACTCAGGAGTAGACTGGACGGACAGACTGTGTCGAGCGATCATTGATACTTGTTGACTCCCACCGCTGGTGGATAGGGGGGTAAATGGCCACAGTGGATGGATATGACGCTGGATGAAAGACTAGGATGGCTTGAAGATGGACATGATGGATGGATGGTCATATTCATGGGTGAGTAGCACCATCCTCCTCACATTACCCCCGGCGGTGCAGCAGCAGAGATGGCTGCCACGACCAGTCTGTCGTGGGTTGTCACGCTGTCACTGCCTCCAGGTGTATGTACACTTGTCGTCTGCTTCTGACGCTACCTTGCAAGACACGCAAGAATAGAGAGAGAGAGAGAGAGAGAGAGAGAGAGAGAGAGAGAGAGAGAGAGAGAGAGAGAGCGCCAGACGGAGTGCTTGTGTGTATGAGCTGGTTGGTGAACATTACGTAAATCTTTCTATACTAACTATAAAGGATTGGTATACATAACTGGTTGGACCAGAGAGCAGTGTGTGAGGAAAGCTACAGAGACGGACCCTCTGCCCAACCATGACTTGCCTCGGATGCTCCTGTACTGTCCGTATAGGACACACATCCAACCTATACCGTATGCCATGCAGTTGTGGGATATGTAACACCCGATGAAGTCTGTTCCTCTCGTACATCTTAAATCTGTAGCTCAACAACCCTTGGTGTCTAAGTACTCAATCTATAAAGAGCAGAGTACAAAAATTAGGAATAATGATAAACAGAAGCAAAAGAGCACGTGCCAAAAGGTGCAAGATACAATGAATGAAAAGGAGGAGGAGGAACTGCAGAGAAATTGAAAATGAACGAAAACAGTGGTCCATGTGGAGGATAGGATGTGGTGGGGAGGAGGAGGGGAATCAGCGAGACAAAGCCTCCACGTCCATTCCTAGCTCACAGTCCCCCTCCCAGCTCCGGCCTCCTTATACCAGGCATGGAAACAGATTCCGGATTTCTCCTATGGTGATAACGGACCATTCGGTTATGTTGGGCCACTTCAAATGATCACAATAATTCAAGCTTGCGTGATGGTGGCGGCATTTTGTGGGCGGGAAAAAAATATCCGCCAGCTTTGTCCCCTGAAGGCATAAAGTTTGCAATAAATCGTCCGGCCGCTCAGAATTCACAAATCTTATTTTCAGGGGAAATTCCTGAGACGTTGATTTATCCCCAAGGTAGTCTTAAGAGGTATGGCTGGTCACCGGAAACATTCTGGGCGTCCTAAACCTCCTATGCAGCGTCTCAGATGTCCTCCACTCTTGTCTATGTAATGCCGTTGTTCCCTTTTTGGAAACAGTAACAACTGTGATTGATGATCACAGCCGGAGGGGAAGGGGAAGGGGAAGGGGAAGGGGAAGGGGGGTTATCATTTACTCCGTAGCGGCTGGATGAGAATCATGAACATGAATATCTGGACTTTCCTTCATCCCGTGCTAGGCTTCTGGGTGGTGAAGTGGTAGTCACGTTCCCTCACCGGTGGTATATTCCGTGAGGGTATAACTCCCCAGAGGTTAATGCCAGGGAAGAGGTCCCTCCAACGCCGCTGGTTAATGGTTTGCCCTGATGGGATGGGGGTAATCTGTCACGTAACACGCTAGTGGTCCTCGGGGTAAATCTGTGTGAAATGCTTTCATCTGAGATTTTCAGTGAAGAGGGGAAGGAAAAACAGAGGGTTTGCATGGATGCACGTATGAATAAAAGAAAGGGTTAAAATATTCAAAAAGGCCACAATTTATAGTAAATAAAATATTGAAAAGGGCTACGATTTGGAAATAACAGTAAGAAAAATAGGGGGACTGGAGAAAAGGACGGATGAAAATTGATAAAATACAAAGGGTAAACAAAGGAGGGATGGGACGGAGGATGTTGATGGCATGAATTACAGCACCAGCGACGACAGAGTGGAACCCTGCCACCTGCAGAATCCTCAATGCCATCACTGGCGTCTTGATGTTAACTCCGTTGTCTACATTCAGCGTCTAAGCTCATAGATGCGTAATCATGTTGACGTCATCCATGGCAACCAACACTTATGCATCACTGATTTCGACGGACATCAGAACCTAGAACCCCCCCTCAGCAACGTCAAAAGGTGTTCCCCCTACACCAACACCACTTCCGACAGTCCTCATATAACCCTCAAATGCCCAGTCAGTGTTTTCCACAACGGTCCTCCCTGCGATCCTCGCGGCCCCACTGTGTTTAACCCCGCACCACTTCCGATGACCCCACCCCACCCCACCCAAGAACGAGGCGGCGGTTTTACTATGACTACACTTTACATTGCTCTGGTGTTCCTCAGAACAAACTCGGCAGTGTTCCTGCTACACTTGTATCGCTGTCCTCCCCACCCCTCGACCCGTAGTACCACCACGACACAGTTCCCTACCACGTCTACGTCACCTGAGAGGCTCCATAATGATGGCAATAACCGTAATGATGGGAGATGCTTCTGCAAACAAATCACGGTCGCGTCAGGGATAGACTTGTACAACCCTTGCCACAACCCCACGTCTGAGGTTATACCAGGCTAATGCGAGGTAAGGTCGTCATCACGTTGGTGTTGGAACCCACCTTAATGATGGGTTATGTGTCCTGAATCATCGTCTCCATCCGCCCAGACCTACAAGTATACCACTAAGGAGAACCAAGTTCGCGTTTCACTCCTGTGGCATTTTGCAAGTTTTTTTTTTATTTTACGCTGTGCATGACTCACATATTTCTAGTGTTTACATACGGCTGGGAAAATTCTGAGGTTTTTTATGACTAAAATTATTCCGTAATGGGAAGATAAAACGGCCAGAAAATCTCCCAAAGTGAAAAACTCAGGTTTGTATCAGTAAATTATTGTCGTTACATGTAATTATCAAGACTGTAGTGTTTAGGGTTACATGATTGGATGTAAACGGCAGTTGGGTACAGCGGCATTAACAGACACCGACAACGCAAGCCCTGTGATCTCAACAGGTAACAACAGCAAAGTAAACAACAGGAGATCGAAAAACGGAAGTTAACGGGTGCGGCGGCAGGGGAGAGGCAACATACCTGGAGCCCTGACATCTGACTGGCGTAATTGCTCCAATGTACCCGTAATTACAAGCCACAATTTCAGTCACAAATTACGCTGCGGTTGTAAACGGGGCCTTAATATTCATCACCAAAGTCAGAAGAATGGCTGCAAGCACACACACACACACACACACACACACACACACACACACACACACACACACACGCGTAATCCGAGTAAAGAAAATCATCATTAGCCCAAGTGGTGTACGGCAGACACTACGCACTATTACCCCAACACGTTGTATATGGCTGTGACGGAAAGTCAAACCTCTCGTGCATAAGAGCACAGGAAGGTAGATCCTTAAAATCATCCGAGTTTCATCCGATAACTGATTTAAAAAAATATGGTGATGATAAAAGGTGGATATAAACTTGCACTGTCGGTCACTGTTAATATAGCTGTAACGAGCGGTCGTTCATAACCCAATCACCACGATATATCATCACACTGGACACTACAGTCGTGATAATTACATCAAACGATGTAATTTACTGATACAACCAAAGCCTTTTCACTTCTGAGATTTTTGCTGGCAGTTATCTATCCCATTTTCTAACGATTTCAGTCATAGAAAAAGGGAAAAATTTAGAGGGACATGAAATGAGAGTCTGCATAATGGAGTGACTGCTGGTGTTGGCTTGGTCGTCCTCAAGTGACACAGTAAGGAGGAGACTACATCCTGTTCCTCCACCATCCTGAGGCAGACGGGCTACAGCTGTAGGAGATACTACACCCTGCTCCACCACGCTGAGGCAGACGGTACAGCGAAGGAGGCACTACATCCTGCTTCCCCGTCACCCTGCCAACAATGCCAACGTGGCAACGGAAGCGATGGAGCGCTGAGGGAGTCGAGGTACGGTTAATGACAACGTGGCAGTGGGTGCGGGGGAGCGCTGGGGGAGTCGAGGTACGATTGAGGGAGAAACGGAGGTCCAGGTGCAGGGTTGAGGAACGAGGGGAGACGGGCACGCCTGGGAGAGAGATATATAATCTCAACATAACGGCAAAACAATAAGCTTTACGAAAGAAAACGTGAGTAGCGTAGCACAGCAATGAAACAAAACAAAAAAATGAATGTAATAACACAGCGGTAAAGTGGAAGAAAACGCCAAACGTCGTACAACAAATAACTCGCTCGTGTGATGTACAGTAGCAACACGGGAGAAGGGAGCCAGTGCAACCACACCTCCCAATAGCCAGCGTTATCTGCGAGACAGTTGCGAGTGCATCAGTGAAGTGGGACCTGAGGACCCGCCCCATAACAAGGCCTGTGATAGATGTTCGTGCCAGACAATGGGACTGTCAAAGTTACGAAAACAGTTCATGTTCGACGTAGAGCACCCGGGTGATTAGCGAACTGTTGACGTGCTGTCCAGAGCGACAACAGTTCCTCGTATTGTTAGCAAGCCCAGCGCCGCTTCAGATCCATCACAATCAGTCGTCCCTCCCAGTATGATGGAAGAGTCCCGCACACGTAGCCATAATATATGACGACACGAAAATACCTAAAACAAACACGACCGACTAAATCCTGTTCAATTTATGATAGCTGCCGTGAAATGAATGTTTACCTTGTGAGCTAAATAATTGAGGTATTCACATATCCTCTTACCAAACATGCATACGACACAATCATGTGTACATTCAATGCATCCATACAAGGACAATGAGCTACTACAGAAGCGTATACATGCAACAACTGTGCTCACACAGTGCCTGCAGCCAAGGTCGTGACGACAAACAAGCAATCAAATTTTCCGACACACAGTCCTGGCCTTCACCACGGGGACAGCCTCACATTACTAACTTGCCCACAATTTGTGACAGTATCCGTGCACGTCCCTGTACAACCTCTCAACGGTATTCTATACTTGTCATTCTGTGGTGTAGGACTTTATACATCAAGCCACCAGCATTACCAGCACAAGCCAAAACAAACATACACACAGAAAACGAAGAACACATACACCAGCAAGGACATGCAGTGGGGAAAATGCACGAGACAGGAGCCATGCTGAGTTCGAAAGGCAGTAAAGGGAAAGCATTCGTTACACCACTCTGTTCACTTTCAAATTCTCCCACTCCCTTCCTCCTCCTCATTCCCTTCTCCTCGTCTCCGTGTTCCACGTCTTTCCTCGGTACGTTTCCCTGTCCGTCTTGTTAAAAACATTATCTGAATTATTTCGGCCACAATTCAATACCAAAACAAATCAGAAATGAGAACTGAGATCAAAATATACTTTAACTCATCGCTATCACGGCCATGTTTATAATGAAAACCATAAAATATTATTTTTCGTTTTTAAACATGAATCTGAAAAACGTAAAACCTACCGAGAGTGCCATGAATATTATTCATTCATTTAAACCGACTATGAAAGTAAAACGGCAGCTTTAATACTGAAAAAATATATATATAACCTATACTTTATATTATTCATTGTAGATACATCACCCAGGGATTAAATTCCACCCACCTCAGTCCATACATACGGCAGCTCTGTGGGCTGCTATTCAGTCACACACAGCTACAGTAACCATCAATGGTGAAACTATACATAGTACTCTGTAAGGTAGGATGATGTAAGAACGTAACACCAGGGCTATGGTGTATCTTTACCCTGACATTTTGTAACTTCAGTATAGGAGTATTAACCAGCATTCTTTAACCAAGGTACACGTCACTGGTTCCGAGAATTATACGATAAAATTCATGAAGCTAGAAAAAAAAAACATTTGTGGTCTCCATTAACGCCTGTCAGGAGTTGTGGTCTTATCATTATCTTTTTCCTCCCGCTTTTCCCGTTGTTAGGTCAACGGCTCCAGTCACGGGTAGAATTCCTCATCGAGGCCACCTCTTGAATAAGAAAAAAATATGAGGTAAAGGAAATACAGAACGAATGAAAAGAAGAAATTTTGAGAGGTGAAAAGCTTACATCGGATGAGAGTCAATGATAGTCACTATGATATCGGCCCATCCTCGAGTTAACCAGACATCATTTAACACTGGCATTTCGACTGCTGGGGGGGGGGGGCTTTCTAACGCTGGGGTCATGACAGTACCAGCTCTCGGGAGGATAAACCAAAATAAAGTCAATGACGGAAGAGAAAGAGGATCGACTTATATCTTAAGGTCAAACTAAAAAGACGTGTTCAAGTCAAGAGTGCATTAAACTAAACCCTACCAATTAAGTAAGCAAAACTACGACTTTCCTCACTATGAAAGCTGTCATCCATACAAGGAAGAGCATTCCATTGCCGACTCCTTTATCCATCCTCACTTCCAGCGTCAGTTGAAGTCTTCTTCTAAGTCATCCATTTCCTTCACTATGTAACGGACAGCCCTACACTGTCATGACAGACAGCACCATCATGACAGTCAGAGCCATCATGACAGTCAGAGCCATCATGACAGTCAGAGCCATCATGACATACAGAGCCATCATGCAAAGGCAGCAACATCATGACAGGCAACACCAATAGGACAGACAGCACCGTCACGACGGGCAGAACCATCATGACGGGCAGCAGCACCATCATGGTTGGCCTGTACATGATGGCGTCGTCATCCCGGGCCTCACGACGATCACTGCGCCATAACTTGCAGGGTAACACTCCGCCATAACCATAACTGCCGCCTCCTCCAACACATGGCGCAGACATACCACCCCGGCCCACGCCACGCTCCCTCAATATACTGTCGTGGCACTGACGACGACCCTCACTCTCACAGCAAACTGGCGTGGCACAGACGACACTCACTTTCACAGCAAACTGGTGTGGCAGAAACTACACACGCTATCACATCCAACCTGCTGTGCCACAGAGGACATTCACTCACAGCAAACTATCAAGGCACAGAACTGGCGTGGCAGAGACGACGCTCATTCTCACAGCAACCTGACATATGCATGTTTAAGTATGCATCTACGTAATGTATGAGCATTTACGTTTATGAAACAGTATAAATATCAGTGTTCACAAGCGCGTACAAATGCATGTAAACATATACATCAACAATACAAGGTGTGGAACATCTACAAACTCTGGCACACATCCAACCAGCTGAGCAGGGTCAACCGTGGCCACACTAGGTCAGCCGGCCACCAGGTAGCTCCGCAACCTCCACTAACATCTTCGCCTCAGACTTTTTCCATACAACGATCGCTAAACACGAGAACGTAGTCACGAGATTACTACTGCCAACACACCCGGTGCGGCATGTACTACCTTACCCCTCACGTGTGAGATAGTAAACATCGAAGACCTGGCACGCCTAAATGCTAGCCAGGCAGATACAAACGGAAATGGAGTTCAATCCCTACACATACACTCGAGTGAAAACTAGAAGGTGCTTTCTGACGAGTTGATGATGTATGGTCATTCCACATGATCGTGAATTAAGACAAGTCTCTGATCCTGAGAAGTGACTCGGTAATGTATCCCAGGAATACGGCATATGCACTGGAAAGTAAGTGGGTTACTGATCATTTTCTGTCTTCAAAAAGATTCCGGCCAACTTGAGACTCGTTCTTGACCCAGCACAGCCAGGATGCCGGTCATGATCTGCATATTCGACTGTGGCAGATGAATTCAATTTCCTCCATTATCGTTCCTTCCATATCAAAACACATATCTCTACCCTGATAAGATTATACCATAAGGAATCTCCAATACAAAGTTTGCCGAGCCAAACGTCGCTTGTTCCTCTGACGCAAGTGACATGACCATTCCAACGCCGGCTGGGAACACCTACGCAGAGGTGTACCATGACAAGACCTACCATGCGTTGCTGGCGTGCACTGCAAAACGGACAAAACTGTGAAAGACTAATTTTAAATGACCCAGCTGTTATACAAGAAAGGTAAACTCTACTTTAAAAAGAACATAAAAACCCAAAGCTTCCTTCTTCCCAAAGGGAAAGAAAGGGGGAAAAAATTGTCGTTATATATGGACAGGGTCAGATGAGGCGGGTATACAGAGGGAAAATTCATAGCCAGTCGGTCCATGCTGGAGTGAGGAGGTTGTAGAGAAAGGAGGGGAAATGAACCGGACAGAGGCAGACATGCATGGATGTACTGCTGGCTCGTTCTCTGTCAGGAGAGAGGGGCCCGCCCGATTTATGCCAGGCTGCCAACCCTTGTCCAGGGAAACTGTCTCGTGTGTGTGTGTGTGTGTGTGTGTGTGTGTGTGTGTGTGTGTGTGTGTGTGTGTGTGTGGGTGTTGTCTGTATCAAACATGTGCTCATACATCCTACTTCGTCCATCCACCACTCTCATACTATAAAAGTACTTCTATACATCTTCTTAAACAAGTCTTTGCTTAATTTCATGCTATGTCCTCTGGTTGCTCTGTCCTTTACAAGCTCGCGAAGAAGTAGTACTGTCCACGTCATCGATCTTGTGTGAAAAAACTTAAAAGAGATTGTGACTATGTCACGCCTCACCCTTCTCTCTTCCCAGGAGGACAAATTTAATGCCTTTAGTCTTTCCCCGAGAGTGAGCACTCTTAATCTTTTTACCATCTTCGTTGCCCTCCAAAGGACCTTCGCGATATCTCTTTGTGCATCTTTAGGTGCTGTGACCAAACTTGAGAAGCATATTCCAGACTACCGCACGTAGGATATGAACAGTATGCTAACTATTTCCATATCCATATAACTGAATGATATTCTGATATTTACCAGAAGACAGTTTGTCTTCTGAAACATTTTCCAAGTGTGGAATTCTGGTGACAGGTTTGGGATGATGTCGATTCCCAAGTCCTTCTCACAGACAGAATCCAGAAGCTTGTATCCTGCTGGATCATAATCATATTTAATCCTTCCTTTCCTATGCCCCATCCACATTACTTTACATCTACTTGGGCTGAATTTCCTCAAACATGTATCAGTCCAACTTTGGAGCCTGTTTAAGGTACCCTTGTAGTACCTCGATACATTCCTCTTCGCTTTTCGCTTCCCTCATTATTTTCACAGTATCGGGATGGTGGATGACCGGCATTAAAAGAATGTCGTATCTCATACACACTATATTGTTCATATGTAAGCCTCAAGAAAACTGCCAAAACCTCAAGGAAAAAATCAGTATAGTATACAGTAATATAAGCAAAGACCTGCATAATTCTGTTTCCTTAGTATACTTAAAACTGTTATCAAGTCTAAATAAAAAGCCTCAATCTTCAAACAATAAGTAACTAAGTTATATAAGCAGAACACCACTCCGAAATAACAGATTATAATATCTTTCCCAATGGAAACATCACCAATGAAATAATACCTATTCGTCTTTGAAAAGCCTAGATCGATTTGGGATGAAAGGTGCATTACGCTCATAGGAATGGACGAAAACTTTAAAACATAAATCTCACAAAAAGTTTGTCATTTTAGCTACTAGGTCGTGGCTAGCCACAAATATGCACCGTCTTATCACGGATAATAATCATCCATGATAAGATGCATCTCCGGAGCAGTTCACGTATCAACACAAGAGTTTACGGAATCAGTAAGAGCCGACCCCGCGACCTTTTAAACACACTGGGCACTGCCGACGAGGACAACACTGCTATGCAGCCGCCTCTACGTGCCCAACCCAACCATGGCCACATCCACGAAGTCACAGGTAAATACTGTCACTTGGCTGCATGAAAACGGGTAATCCGATAGTGTTTGCTTCGGCTTGTTTATATCATCGCTGAGCCAGCGCTGCAACGTAAATATTCAGGTAGTTAGCTCCCTCTCCTCCCCTCTTTATCACCTCACGCCCTCGCTATCCTCCACTCTCACCCTCTCTCACTGACCCATACCTCTTACCTCCCCTCACCCAGCACAACCGCTCTCACCACTTCCCCTCTCCCTGTCCCTACGTACTCTCTTCCCCTGTGCCCCAGCTCCCGCCGCCCCGTCACAGCCCTGTGGTGGACCAAATTTGCAATGTAGATTCGGCCGAAGTTCCGCGGTGGGCCGGGTCTGCGATGACGCGTAAACCTGTGAACACTGTCCACGTGCTTTGATCGGTCATCGGGGCGGGGCGGGGTGGGGCGGCGGCGGGGCGGACGTGGCGTGTCCACGAGGTGAAGGCCCCCCACAGAAAGACCGACAACGTCGATGATAAATATTCATGATACACATTTGACGCGAATGTTACGGATTCTGATTTGATCAGCTTTTAGTCGTCGATGGGCATTAAATCTAACAGCATATTAACATGAGGCTGGTGCCGCCTGTGTGACGGTCGTAGGGCATGGTGACACCCTCGTGGTATGGAGGACACAGTGCCAGACACATCGGAGGGGCTGGCAACAAAGACGCATCGGGGACGAAGGAAAAAAAAAGACCCATCGCAAAGTGAAGCTTTGGCACGAGTGTGGTGTGGACCTGGTTACCGATTATCCTTATATGGCTGGATGAAAATCAACACAGGATGCCAGATGAAGAAATGAATGATGGAGTAGGAAAAAAATGAGGGAAGGGAGACAAGGTGGATGGATGAAGAGTGGAGGAGAGGTGGAGAGGACTGGGAAGAGGGTTAAGAGGCAATAACAGGGAGGAGAGGGAAGAAGAGAGATAACACTGAGATGGATGATGACGGACGAGACTCATACCAGAAAAGGAAGAGAGCATCTTCAGGTATCAGGAACCACGGCAGCCTGATACACCCCTGATGAAGGAGGAAGGGACACTGTCCGATGCATACCTGAAGTATGAAAGTCTGATACGTCCCTGAAGTATGAAGTTAGGCGGTCTGCTTTATATATACCACATGAAGATTCATGAATCAAGAAAGTCTGTCTGGTGCACAATGGAAATCAGACAATTTCAGATACCTAAGCACAATATACAGTCAAGCGCCTGAAATATCCACCCCCCCTGCGGGACTTCAGCTTCAGGCAATCGGTCTGATGTATCCTTTAGAAAATATAGAGAGGGATCACCTGTCTGACGTTCACCCGATCGATTAAAAGAAACATAATTACCTCCAACACTTTAATGGTGGAGCCTTCTGACCGACGGGGAACGTAGCTATGGGCCAGTGACCGTGAAACTACTTGCTTAAGGGCGTCGTGACAGTTAAGATATTTTCAACAGACGGAGAGATGATTACAGAGATCAGCTGACAGGCAGAAGAGAACAAACAACATCATAGACAAAATGTAGGCGAATCAAATCTTATGACTTCGCACGACGATGGGTCGGCCTCTCACACGCGAATCATTACGGGTCATTTTTCTCTCAGAAACAAAAGCAAGGTTAGCATTAACAAATCTGATATACATTAACTGCAGATTATATAAACCCTTTAAAAGAAATCAGGGGATGCAGACCACTATACATCTCTTACAAAGAAGATCCCTTTTGCATAATATCTTACGCCAATCAAGAGGAGGGAAAGTTGTAATCATGGAGAGGACAATAGCCCCCTACACTTGTATGCATGTATGTGTATGTATAATTTCACCTCATCTTTCACCAAAGGTAACTACAAGAAGACCTGAGGTGGGCAGCTCTGAAATCTGTACGTTGAGGGTGGCAGCCATATATATATACCTCAGCCATCCTTCGGTTCAGAGTCCATCTCTGGTCTGTTCCTCACGACTATTCCTGCTTAAGAGGTTTGATCACCTCCGTTGATCTGAGACCAGCAATGGGAAAGATGATTTGTGACCGAACCTGCTCAAGATAAACCTTCTAACTTACGGTGTACGACTCACACTGTACCAAATGGACGTAGAGTGAACTTATGCATACGTGTATGTGTTCTCACCAACTCAGGAACTGGACCACAAAATAAGACCGAGGCACGTCCTGTCTTCGCAAAGCTAAACTCTGTACAAGGTTCTGGCATGAGGGAGACGGGCCACAGGTTGGGACGGCCTCAAGCTGCCGCCAACACAGTTTATGATGTTCAATATCATAAGGTCAGCCAAATGCCAGAGCCGAGGAGCACGTCAACCTGAAGAATATTTCAGACACCATTCTGAATATTCCGTGTCCTGGAAGCCGCCGTCGATACTGACGAGAATAGTCGACGACTGAGGTCACGATTCCCCAACACTGGGGCCACTGTTAGGCTCTCACTCACATCCTCTGGACAGGTGAGGTCAAGCTTGATCACCGTGGACCCACGTCACACTCCCTCACTGGATAAGGGTGGTTTTATATA
>JAUTXX010407989.1:0-12988 GCA_032273605.1 Panulirus laevicauda
CATAACAATACTCCGATATTCCTTTTAATCTATAGTCTTCTCCTCCTCCAGCATCGGCCACTCGCCATCACCCACGCGGGTCGAGGGCAAAACCCTCCTCGTTCGTTCTCCCACTCCGCTGCCCAAGGATCACGGATCAGCCCGCATCACACCCTCGTCACACAAGCGACATCATAACCGTTCACCGGGCTGACAAGGGTGGGAAGCTGTGCGTGCATTCAGGACACAGGAGTCTCCAATCCTGATAGGAGATATACGGTCTCGGATCGGATTCCGTCGCTAATAGGCAGCGATCCTGCCATTCCTTCGCTTGTCATCTGCCGAAGTAAAACTTGAGACGCGAGTTATGTGCGTCTGTGTGTACACGCGCGATGGCTTGGGATAGACATTGACAGTCTCTCTTTGTCGCTATTTCTTTACTATCATCATTAATATTTCTACTTCTACTACTACTACTACTACTACTACTACTACTACTACTACTACCATTATCATTATCTTTAATATCTTTATTATCATGACTGACGTGCCCGTCACCTCATTCGGCTTCCTGGTGACCGCGGGCCTCACAACGGTACCTCGGCAACACCGATCAGGAGAGGACTGGAGGAGGAGGAGGAGGGAGGGAGGGAGCGAAGGATGGTCCGCCGGCACCGCGTACCTCCACTTGCCAATACTCCACCCGCCCCAAGACTTAATTTCCTGTGCCAACACAGACATCACAGGTTTCTGGTCCGTCGGCGTAAGAGCAGGGAGGGGGAAGAGGAGGGAGTGGTACTGTGAGAAGTCCTTGGGGTCACAGCAGAGGTGGGTGGGGAGTAAAAAAAAAAATATATCTTAAGAGGGGGAAAAACAATTACTGAATGAACTACGTTCGGAAAAATGATGGAAAATAAAGTATTGATAAAGTTTATGGGAAATTCAGGATCTGCATCTGTGGACGATGACCCACGCCACAAATCATAGATGATGAAACACACACACACACACACACACACACATACACGCGCTGAGTGAGCTCACGGCTACTGGTTGTGTGATACTGTATCTCATGCTGTAACTGCCACGATACCTTAAAGTTTAGGTTACAGGTAAGTCTGGCAAGTTACATCTGCAGGTTACAAAACGCTAAACTTAGGAGCACTGCCAGCGTCATTTGAGCACGGGACAACTTTACAACTGAACAGGATGTACTGCCCTAAAATCTGAGGCTTGAGATATAGAGACATATACAGGACTCTGTGATCATTTGCCTTATACATAAGTTATCAGTGAAATAACCAACGTACACTTCAAAACTGGTTCATAAGTTATCAGTGAAATGTCATATTTCAAAACTGATACATTCGTTATCAGTGAAATGGCATATTTCAAAACAGATACATAAGTTATCAGTGAAATAACCTATGGATACTCCAAAACTGATACATAAGTTATCAGTGAAGTAGCATGCATATTTCAAAGTCTGATCCACCGTGAACTACGGCCCTGCAACATGTAACTTGTCTCACGTGACCGACAATACCCTCCTGTAACCCGTATATTACATAAGTATTATCTGCTGTACCCTGAAGCCTCCTCTTTATCACTACTAGCTCAACTACATCTTGTATAACACATATACTTTAACCTTTCTCTGTTTTGTTATCAATGCCAATACTTTTTGTATATCATCAAACAATATTGTATGTATTCTGATGCTCTGTGTATATCTTACGTTAACGGCCCAGGTTTATATGATACCGAAGCCATTAATGCTGTCTCCCAAACCCACTTAAACGGCAAGTCGAGGTCCCTCTGCGCCCACCTGTCACCTTCCCATATTGAGGTACTATACCCACTGTATCTTGCATCCACCTGCCTCCCCCCAAGCTTCGTGCTCTTCAACCACAATGCTTCTGTCTATGTATATCTTGACAAATAAAGCTGTAAAACTAAAAAAAAACTGAAACAAATACATATCACATGTCCCTACTTTCAGGTAAGAGCGAGAGGAACACCGCAGCTAAAGCTGATCAAGCTGTGTGTCCAACTACCGCCACTTAGCAATGCACGTGCCCGCTACTCTACCGTCCGCCCAGGGTGCAATTGAAATTCAAGCCATCCATCAGGCACCTCCGTAGTTCTAACTCCCTCCATAGCGCGATCACAGTTCATCAAATAAGAGTTGAGAAGTAACGATGATACATTACTTTCCACCAGACATACGTCAAATACAATCATCCTTACGGGGCAGAAGTTATGGGCATCCTGCCATACACACACGATGATGTATCTCCTGCTTCCTCCGCCGTACAGCGTATACACAGTACAAAACAAGGGAGCAGTAAAAACCTACTTAAAACCTCTCCATAAAGTCATCCTCCACCAGCGCGTGTACGGGAAAGACAACAGCCCCCTTCATCCGTTAACTTTGTGCCGTAGATGATTGCCTCCTCAACATGACCCCCACCGGTGAACAAAACTTTTAATTACCAGAAGTATCTCTGACGTTTCCAGCCTCTTCTTTACCTTCCACCTATGAATTATGACTCTTCTGTTGTAGTACGTGGCTTTCCTGAGTGGATCCCCGTTTTTGCTCGTGGCCATTATACCCGCCGTCAGAGAGAGAGAAAGTCTTAAGATGGAGAATGTTGCCAGGAACTACGTAACGTCCTGCGCGTCGACCTGGACATACCTCACTCCCCTACCACCACACTAGACAACCCAGGAACTGGAAGACACTCCCTACCACCACCCTGGGCAATCCAGGAACTGGAAGACTCTCCCTACCACCACCCTGGGCAATCCAGGAACTGGAAGACACTCCCTGTCACCATACTGAACAATCCAAGAACTGGAAGACACTCCCTACCACCACATTGGACAATCCAGGAACTGGAAGACTCACCCTACCACCACACTGGACAATCCAGGAACTGGAAGAATCTATTCATTGCAGTCCAAAATGTATTATGGATACCTTACGCGCGCCTTCTGTTAGTTTTTTGTTAAGAATCGTCTGCTTCAATGGCCTGATCTGGGATCCCAGCTGCATTGATGCTCCTCAGATCAATAAGGCTGTTTGAGGCGGTGGTGGTCCGCTGACATGCCAACCCTCCACAACCAAGCCGGCCCCAGGGTAGCACGCATCACACCCCTTCCTGCAACCATGACGCAACCTGAGCCACACCACATCGCAACTCTTACCCAAGAGTTGTAAATTTACCCAACCACAACACAACCAGCATCATATACATCCTTATACTTACTCATGGTCGCAAATTGGTATAAACACGAACCTTATTATAACCAAATAATTCCGAAAACAAAATCGCGATCAAAATCACAACCCAACTTTTACCATAACCATCGGCCAATCCATAACACCCCAGCCGCATATTACCCTAAAAACCAAAACATAACCTACGCCATATTTACCGCCCAGCCGTAACTCAAGTTGGACAATACCAACCACAACACAACACTGACCATAATCAGCGGGTGACTTTAGCTCCGGTTCAGGAAGGAGCGGCCAGGTACAAGATAAACACGGTGAAGGATGTGTAATCTCTGCCCCCTTTAAGGGCAACTAATTGGCAGTCCTTCCTTCAAGCTGCCCACTCTCACTTTCTGCTCAAGTGGGACAGACGGAATAGAGGGGCGCACGACTGGGACGGCATGGGATGGAAGAGTTTAACCGAGGAGGGTGGAGGGCAGCGAGTGAGTGGACGGACGAGCGGAGGAGGATCAGGTACTGAGGAGACGACCATGATGAGGATCATTAGCGTGTGCGTGCGAGGCTACGGTCGGTATGGCAAAAACTGGAGGATCATACACATAAAGAACCATCAGGTGGTAAAAGACGGTGGAGACGTGGAAGGGGTGGAGATTTATGAATGTGGAAGGCTTTACAAAGAGAGAGAGAGAGAGGGTGGAAGAACATGAGTGCTGAAGGAAACAGGAGTGGAAGTTCATGAACTTAAGGAAAGCAAGGGTGAAAGACGAAGTGTTACGGGGCAGAGAGACAGCGTGAGAATGGAAGGATGTACGGGTGACCAAACCGCTGGAGTTACGCACCTTACCTTACCTTATTCTACAAGGGAGACTGGCTCTTGTTGGGGGGATCGGGTGGGATAACAAGCCCAACCCCGTAGGCCCAGCGCTTAGGTCCATCACCATCGACGGGCCGGCCTAGAGCATAGGGCCTGCACCTCTTGAGTTGTAGGGAGGTTTAATCTCAAACAACAAACAACAACAGCTTATGCTACGTTACGATGGCCACTTGGTCTTCTATCTGAATTCTACCAGGAGCTGACTATTGAGGGCTTCGACCTCCACAGCCCGGGCTGGATCCAAGCTTCCAAGAGGCCGCGACCAACGAAAAATCACCGCTGCCAAGCTGGTCCGATACACTTACGTGTACTTATCCAGGGCCTCTCATTTCTCTAGCGTGCGTCCCATTGTGTTTCCGACAGCTGGAGACAGTGTGATGAACAGTCTGCGCTTATTGCATCTTCAGTGTTAATACTTTACAGAGTCTTCCATGCCTGTCGTGTGGGGAAAAGAATGGCTTCTCCCGCTTGCGCTCCAGAGAGTACAGCCTCAGTTATTCCAGTCGATCCCAGTAGTTCATTTCCTTTACCACGTCAATACAGGTCGCATAGGGTCTCTGCACACTTTCTGCAATTTCGCCGGTCCTGAAAGGCGACGTCAGTACAGTATTCCATTTGTGAGAGCATTATTGCCTTGAAGAACGTGATCATTAGTTTTCTTCGCTTGTCTTGAAGGTCCACAAGATCCAGCCTGCCATCATTTTTTCGGAAAAGGCAACAGTTAAATTGTCTTCGCTTAAAGTACCAACAGTTCGGTCTGGAAGGGCCTTACCTTAAGATGGTTTGAGGGTCCCCAAACGCCACACCTCGCTCTGGTACGACGCTGCTTAACGGAAGAAGTGCAAGTCTTTACCACGGTGGTAAAACACCATGAGAGCGGGTAAGCGTAAGATCACAACGTATGAGTTTACGAAGCTGAGGGAAAGAGCAGGGTGGGAAGTGGGTGGGCGCGGGGCGATGGGGCCATAAGGCTAGAAATGTTCCTGGCACAAGATGTGTAGGAATGAAACTGGAAGCGACTGTGTGAGAACGAAATCAAATGGTGGTGATGGGAGCTAATACCGGGGAGGTGGATGAGGCATGCATCACTTAAATACGAAACTGTTCAAGAGTTAGATGGAATGGGATGGGAAGCTATGCAAGTTATGGACAATAAAATTTGATGAGTGAATATGAAGCTGCAAACAAGTTAGATGATAAGCAAGTTGTAGTCATTGTAAAAAGGTTATAGGGATGAATGGGGAGGTAAGAAAAGGGTGGTTAGATAATTGTTATGTGGAAGGTGGAAGGCTCAGATGGACGAACGACAAAGCGAAATGTGAAAGCCGTCGATGGATGCACGGGAAGGTATGGAAACCCTAGATGCATGCATGGGAAGGTATGGATTAATCGACTGATGGTGTGACTCCCAAAGCACTTGAATCTGATGATCATTCACCGATCCTTAGTATGAAAAAGATATCTAGAGACTCAAAACTACCAATACAACTATCTTGGATTCCTTGAAACAAAATGAATCGATCTTTCTATGAGCAGCAGTGTCTAAAATTTCACCAATACTTTTACTTCTTTCGTTGTTACCATCTCTGGAATTCCGCTGGAATACGTTCCTTGGTAATACAGCAGCTACAGGCATCACGTACTGGGGTACGTCTCCTCTCCATGAAAAGACCATAGATCAACACACACACAGAATTGTCTCAGAATGGCGATTGCTATTCAAAGTCGAAGGCTCTGTCGTTTGTTATTTCTGAGGGGGTCCAAAGTCCTGGCTAGCCTGCCATTTACATCAGCCATATCTAACCATATAATTGTGAGGTACAGATTATCTGATAAGAGTTATCTTAGCCTTAGCATCAGCTAGTGCATCACTACTGATCCCAATATGTCTAGAATACCAGTAAAATTCTACACTTTTATGCTCAGAGGAATTCTCACCATCCATTTTGGATTTCTGAAACTATGGGATTCACTGAAGGAGAGCAATACAGTCTGGGAATCTCAATAGATTTTAAGTTTCCTTCGTGGGGTTATACTCAATGAATTTAAATACAACACGAATCCCTTACAGTTCTGTAGTAACTATAAAGATTCTTTTGGTAGTTGTGTTCTATGAGATAATTCTTCAGTAACTACAGCAAAACCCTGTAACTCCATTATGAGCCATATGTAATCTTTTTTTGTATCTTTTACGTTGGAGGCTCCAATCAAGGACAAAAGTCCACATCATGGCCAGGCCTTATGTGAAACATAGAAAGGATGATGAAAGAGAAAAAGAAGAGTAAAGAGAAAGCATTTAAGGATTCTGGAGGAAGTATATAAAAAAATTGTACTTAGCCGTACTATCAACCCCGTAGTAGTAGTAATGAGACACGACCTTCAAAATGCGTGGGGACTTGGCCACTTTGCTTGCAAGGTCTTCTATATGGTTGCCTCAATATAATACTGCCTCATCTTCATATGGGAAGGGAAAATTGTTTATCCTTTTAGCTGAGCTTGTGAAATGTAAAAATGATCTACCCAATTGGGAACAATACCAATAGCATCTTGGAAACGCCTAAAAACAACTTAATTAAGAAGATTAATGATGTACAACAGATTCAGGTCATCATCAGAAAGTTATATTCCAACGTCCCCCAAGGAACTGCGTCTACAACACTATCAATGGCAGGAATGTGGCAGATGACACTTAACATATTGCCCCGCAGGGAACACCGTCTTCCTGTGGAAATACTCTTGAATGACCACCACCACCACCATACCATCCCTCAATTTTAATTTCCCGTCTTTCCAAAAACGCTGAATGAACTTTAATACGAGTTAAAAGTCTTCCTCGGAGGCCCATATATTGTGGAAATGACTTCTAATACCGTAACCTCCAGAGCATTGCTGGCTTTCTCGACATCAAAGAACACTGCTACTGTATGATGATGGCCGGCGAATCCTCCCTCAATGTCTTTTCATCAGGGAGTTTGTGGGAGATCAAACCGTTCTAAATAAATACTGGAAAGAAAAGGTACAATTATTTCTTGCAAGGTATTAGACTAATCTGTTATCAGCATTTCTTTTTTTCCATTAGTATACAAAGGGAACTAGTCAGTGCAATATTCCTACAGCTTATAGCGATGGTAGGATCTCTACCTAGCTCAAGAATGACATGAACAGGAGATGGTGTCTTCCAACTATATAGAAATACATGTTAATTCAAACCTTACAAAAAAATTTTGATGAAGGTTTTCAGGAAGATGATTTAACATATATATATTTCCATCATCCAGAGCTGATATAAATTCTTTTTAATCCTCCTCATAATCAGAGGCCACAAATGGAGGAAAGATCTCTCTTTATCTAACTACCAAGAACTCCTCACTGTATCAGCTGACACCAGACAATGACTCAAGAAACTTTGAGCATTCATTCTCACGCCTCGATTATGAAGGCTTCGGGAAAACACTGGGGAAAATGCTTTCCCGACAATTTTTTTACTTCCCTCCCAGTGTTTTTATTTTTTCTGTCAGGTGAGGGAGGGGTACTGAAGTTCATGTCCTTCACCTGTTCATCCAAGATACCCTCTTGGCTTCCTTAATTCTTTTTTTTCCTTTATCTTTTTTGTAGATACGCTTCGATAAATCAAATCTACAAAAAAGAAAGGGTAGCAATCCCTTAATCATATGTAAGCAGATCTCGCAATCTTGCTTGTCACAAGACTGGTTCTACCATGTTATTACTGATCATGATCTGTGGATCATATTTTTTTTGTTTTGTTCCATGGTTTTCAAGAACATTGTTCTCGGTTTTATCTATAATTAAAGTCATCATAATGCTTCTTCAGTAGCAGGAAATTCACACGCTATCTTTAGCGACTATAACTACAGTCTGATAACCATTCCAATGTGCCTCCGTGGTGTAGCGGTAAGCGCTCCAGACCGTGACGCATCCAAGGGCCGTCCAAGGGGTCGAACGCGTTAGTTTGAATCCGGGTTGCGGTCCACAGCCAACCCAGCTGCTCATCCACGCCTAGAGGTTGGTTGATCAATTGCGTCCCTGGCTCATGTGGCGGTAATGAGATAGCCTTGATTAAGGCCTCAGCTGCCCATGTTATTGCAGCAAACATAGAAAAAAAAAATCCATGTTTTCAGGTAAGACTCAGCGCTGTCTGGTGCTGAAAAATTTTCTGCACTACTCGTCACGACTGAAAACAGATCACAGCCATGAAGGCCTGGAACAAGCTACCAGATCAAATATGGAACATACCGGAACGTCGATGCCAGAAAGTTTTACAGTGTGTATGTAAATCATGGTGAGTGAAAAGCTGTGCGCAGTGAGGTCACCATGTGGAAGAAATGGGGTTTGGTAGTTCATTTGTTAAGAGTCTTCAACACCAAGTTCTCCGTCTGGAGGGAGATATAAGGAGTTGACGGTAGTTTCTGATTTCACTTTCACTCTTTGCTACCGTCGCTTGCCATGTGCTCCTCAGAGGAACTACGCAGTTATTGGTTTCGACTTAACAATACTGCCGGCAATGACTAGGAGGAGGGGGCGGATATGCATAATCACACTCAAGAGGTTAACTCTCTATTTCAAGCTTTGTTTCTTACATGCTGATGATTTGGGCGAGGTTTCGTTCAACAGAGTCTTAAGACCTTCCACAAAGGGACCGAATTCTTCTACGGAAGAATTTCATAAAACCAAGAACCCCTTACTCTATGGAGTTCCGTGAGCTTCTGGTTTTGCCTTCTTATGACTCTACTACTTTAGGATCATGACTAGGGCGACGCAGGAGGCTGACCGGGATGACTCTCCGGCGTCATCATCCAGGGACTCGTTTTCTCTACCTTCCTCACATCCACCTGGTTCTGAACTAGATCTTTTTACCGATGTTTCCTTCATTCATCACTATCTTGCTCCAGGGAAATAGAGTTTTTTTCTTTTTGCTCTTGGAGGCCCTTAATGACTGATCCTTCAGGAGTGTGCCTGAAGGATTCTTCTCAAAAAGGAGTGCCCAGGAAGGAACATCCTAAGGGAGCTTCCAGAAGAAACATCAGAGTGATCACTCCTCCAGGAGGAACCCTACGACTATCCCCATAACAGGGCATCAAAGAGACGCCCCCTTGAGAGGAACATCTGCTGAAGGCGCCACTCCTGGGTATCCAACGGCAGCCTTCAGCAATACCTTCATCATAAGAACGGTCCCGTTCTCTTCGCGTGGCGCGAAAACCACCACTTGTTACAACGTCCTTCAACGATGATAGGAGATGTCGACGAATGGGGAAATATCTTCGTCATTCACTTCATCGAAAAGCTTGATTCTCTCTTCATAGACAATACAAAAGTGACAAACATTTGTCATGAACGCAAAAGCCTTGAAATCCCCCCTAAACCATCACCAAAAGCAAGGGGGAAGGGGGAGGAATAGGAGAGGTAAGGTGCGGGTACTGTACAAGGACGTATGAGAAGGCTGTGGCACTCCTTGTTGGATGCATGGAAAGGTGTTGGGACCCTAGGCGGATGCATGGGAAGGTTGTGGAAACCCTAGGAAGGCATGGGAACCCTACATGGATGCATGGAAAGGTAAGGGAACCCTTGGCAGATGGCTGTAAAACAGTGGGAATCGCAGATAAATGCATGTGAAGGTATGGGAACCCCAGACAGATGCATGGGAAAGTGTGGGAACATCAGATGGCTTTCTGAGCGGACCGAGACTTCAAAAAAGAGGCATTTTATGAAGTGTTTCACATAACATCCCAGGAATGTAAACTGTTGCTCTATATATCTCGTGAGAACAACTTCCCGCGATGCAAATCTCAGAGCGTATTTTCTCCCTCGCATAACCTGAGACTCGCCAAGTCTTGCTCAAACAATTTCAGAAGTTTAGTTGAGTTCTTGCAGACGGAACCTGCGAGCGCGCATTCTTTCCACGATACAACAGCATTCCCTAAGGCAAAAATCTCTTGTCCTTGGAATCATACAGTGTCCATTCTCTCTGGATGCCTGGATGGACGGAGGAAGTGAGAGTCGATAGATGAATGGACAGCCGCGTATGTCTTCGCTGCTGCGCGAGACGCCACAGACAGCCCTCAAAGCATGGAATGAGGGGTTGGAAAGAACACATCAGGAGCTTTAGTTCAGCGCTGAGAGTATGAGGCTGATGAGATGAGAGAGGTCATGGAAGGAGCGGAGTATGTAAGGCGCACGACGTGCCAAAGCAGTAGAGGTATAAGGCGAGGGTCATCCAGGGACATGGAGGGGGTCCGGGCAGGGAGTCATCCGAGGAGCGGAAAGGCCCTCCTTGCTAAAAATGGCCGGAGAGTCCGGTCTACCGCCGGACCTCGCCCTGACAAAAAGGCTCACAATAACCACGATAATAAACGCCAAGTTTAAAATTCACCTTCGGCCAGGGGGGAGCAGAGTGTACGACAAAGACGGCACTAATCCGCCCCCAAGTTTCCCAGGGTGTAAACATTGCAGTGGCAGGATTTAAATCCACCATTTTTCAAAGAAGGGAGATTCACCAGTCGGTTCGACAGCGAAAATATTGACGCTGGGGATATAGCTAGCGGTCGGGCAGGACGGATTTCCCTGCGTGGAATCGATTTGGTGTTGTCACATCTTGGGAAAAAACAAATTATGATCATGCTTCGAGACGCTGTTTAGAATTCATGACCAGCATAACCCAATAGTTAAAAATCTTTTTTTTTTCTAAAGAAACATTAATATCTTCAGAGCTAAGAAAAAAAAGTTTAATCCTGTTTTCGGTGAGGTTTAAACCTTCTTAATCTGGCTTCGTCCGATGATCACTGGGAGTATCGGATCAACCTCTCGCAAGCATTACGATTAACATCACTGGAAAAGATTAATATGAGATCGTGGGAGCTACAGCCATACCCGTCCGTCCGTCATGCCAGCAGACCTTACCCAAAGTCCTGGTCGGCGAGGCTACGAATTTCGCCCAGAGATAGAACGCAAACCCTTAAGCCAGCCCGTTCACGGTTGCGCTCGCGTTGTTTCAAAGGCACCCGCTGGGGACACACTGCTAGACCGTGAGGGGTGGAAAGTATATCGGTGAATTTATCAATATCAACCCATAAGGACACTTATGGGAGCCGGCAAAGCCGACGGCCACCTGCCACCGGGAGCCTCACCGCCGGCCACCCAACACAAACCCTCTTTAATAACAATAACCTTAATGAATTCCCCTCAATTTCCGGGTCTTGTTAAATCCGTTGGGGGTGGGTTAGCAGCGTCGGCAGTATGCAAATGTTGGCTTAACAACGTTGGGGACGGCCCCGGTAACTGGTACACACAGCGCATAACGACCATCCCGGTATGCAGCACCGGTCCCTCTCACGCCAAGGCTGGGGGGGGGGGGGGACACCAAACACTGGGGCCCAGGAAAGCTTAAAACTACGATCGTCTGAAAACTTTCTGAAAACTTTTTTTGCGTTTCTCTCGAATTCATAATGTTGGCTGACCTAATTCTTGTCCATCATCAGTTACTTTGAACCATTCTTCAGCGACCCCACACCCAACGAGTGTCATCCGTGCCTGACAAGCGCGACCCCCATAACCTGACAAGTCTGACCCATATTGACACGCTTGACCCACTTCTGACGGGGAGGTACACCTTTGTGACGGGAGAACTATGGTTAACAAGGCCACCACTGGTGTTGAGGAAGGAGCATGGGTGACATAACGCTGGGTATCTGCTTAACCACCGGCAGTGGGAGAACCAGTGGCAGGAGAACCATGGGTGGAGATGAAGACCCATCAATGACAGGAGAACCATGGGTAGAGCTGAAGAACCACCAGTGACAGGAGAATCATGGGTAGAGATGAAGAACCACCAGTGACGGGAGAACCATAGGTAGAGCTGACGAACCACTAGTGACAGGAGAACCATGGGTGGAGATGAAGACCCATCAATGACAGGAGAACCATGGGTAGAGCTGAAGAACCACCAATGACAGGAGAATCATGGGTAGAGATGAAGAACCACCAGTGACAGAAGAACCATGGGCAGAACTGACGAACCATTAGTGACAAAAGAACCATGGATGGAGTTGAAGACCCACCAATGACAGGAGAACCATGGGTATAGCTGACGAACCACCAGTGACAGGAGAACCATGGGTAAAAGAGAGAACAATGAGTTACAAGAGAGAACCATGATTAACAGGAGAAAACCATTAGTAACGAAGAAAACCTTAAGTAACAGAGAGAACCATGAGTAACAGACAGAATCATGAGTGACAGAGAGAACCATGAGTGACACAGGTAACAGAGAGAACCATGAGTAACAGAGAGAACCATGAGTGTACCAAGCGAACCATAGTAAATGAGCGAAATCATTAGGCGGAAATCTTTGTCAAAAACTCCTGCACTGGACACCCCTAGTGCTAAGTAATGCAACACGTATCCTACCAGTGTATATCTTCTCCGAGGAAACCTTGTGTAAGTTTCCCCTCTCCACTAAATTGAGAACTGTACGACCATTCCCCCCGGAAGCCTCACAAGTTAAAGATCCCGCCAAGGAAACCTTCCAAAAGTTAAAGTGCTTGCCCAGGAAATTTTACAAGGTGTAAATCTCTCTCTCTCTCTCTCTCTCTCTCTCTCTCTCTCTCTCTCTCTCTCTCTCATATGAAATCTTCAGGCACAAAACACTCCAGCCAAGTCGGCTCCGCAGCGTTTCCAGGAGAGAAAATATTCTTGATCCTTCTTCGTGAAGAATGTGTATCCCGCCACTATGGTCTCCGGCCCTTCTATATTTTTGGCTAGAGTGAGAGGAGTATTTACTTGTAAGCTTTAAATATCATGTAAAACACATATGCAAGTGTGTGTGTGTGTGTGTGTGTGTGTGTGTGTGTGTGTGTGTGTGTGTGTGTGTGATGGGGATG
>JAUTXX010408097.1:0-34728 GCA_032273605.1 Panulirus laevicauda
GAGAACTATTTTTTCTCCCCTCTCCCTATATATATATATAGATATATATATATATATATATATATATATCCCTAGGGATAGGGGAGAAAGAAATTGCCGTGTAATCACCCGTTTTGTAAACTATTTGTGATGTTCGGGGAAGGGCTTTTGCACTCATGGGGCCTCATCACTGTTAGTAATGGTGTGTGTGTGGTAGATTTTAACCTTTATTTTCAACAGTCGTGGATCGGTCAAGTCTATGGTATCGAGGGTTTAATGATAAGAGTTGTCATGATGGCCTTATGCTCGTCAAGCTGCTGCTGTGTCACTGACTGCTGTGTGGCGGCCGTTGGCAACACCAGGCTAGGCTGTGCTGATGATTGTTTATTTCCCTACATCTAGAAGCTTTAGAACTCCCTACCTTTTCATGTTCTCTTGCAGTGACTGTGACCAGGCACATTTGGGACGAATTCTTTACCTCTAAAATTCGTTAAGACTGTCTCTTCTCTCTACCCCCTACCCCCTTCATTACCCTCTATATTTCAATTCAGATGTGGCTTTATCTTGCCCGTGACTGGTGTCTCCAGAGTTGGAAGGAAAAAGAAAATAACGAACATCTGCAGTAACTGGCTCCTGAGGGTCTGTCGTAACTGGAACTTCAAGAGGTGCAGAATCTTCACTCTCAGCGACGATATCTTGAGGTTTATTGATTACACCGACCATCAAGGCCAACACTTCGGGGTGTTACACAACTGGATCTTTTCCATCGAGCTCAGCGGTTGTGACCACCACTAACCCGGATCTTGAGATCTGTTCACTTGCCTCTTCCTCTTCCCCATTACATTCTCTTCCTTGTGGGCGGGAACCGTGGTGCCACTCCTGTGGCGTGCATCACGCTCCGTCTCCAGACGAGATGTTTTGATGGAACCAACTTCACATCGAACGAGTCACCTCTTCATGTCATGAGCCAGGTCCTCATCACCGCCGAGAACCCAGGCAGTGCTACTATAAGCATACGCTGGTTCACGCTCATTCCGTCCTCCAGTTCATGTATCAGCTTTGATATTCCACTCCCCCAGTGTCCTGCCAATACGGCAGCTTTCTCGAATTCAAACTCTCCGCAAAATTCACCGGACTTTCTATAGAGGTCTCTCAAAATGTAGTTTCTTGCAGTATCCGCTTGTTGAATGTACTTAGGTGTTGAAAGACTGAAGGGAGGAATCCTTCCCGGGTTAGTGGTAAGCAGCGCGTACGCTAGGCATTCTTGCGGACGTGAAACACATCGGCGCATTGCCCCCTCATCTGATACTACCAAAATATGGTGAAGGCAACAAAAATCAGTCGACTACCTCATTTCCTAATTGTATACGATAGACTTGACCAAGTCAATATACTCAAAATGAAACACTATTACTGCAGTGAAGCAGAGATTATATGGTATAGGATGAAGTTCGGGCAGAATTGTCTGTAGTGGAGAATGTTATAAGAAAGTTTTCACCTTAACCTCGCCGCCTGATAATACTTGTTGAAAATAGAAAAAAAAAATAGAGGGACGGAAACTAACACTAAGGCTCACCTCAATTTATCATCTATCATCCAGTTAAATCGTTGATAGATTGGAAGGCATCATAAATGTTTCAAGTGAATATAGTTGATTCCTACCTTGAGGCACCTTGGGCAGCAGTCGCAGATGCCGCTTCCCAGGCCGTACAGACAAGTAGGCTTGGAGCATAGGCTTCTGTAGCACGTCTCTGGACAAGGCAACTCATCGCTCCTGATGTGTGAGAAGACAGCAAGACTCCCTTGCATCAACATATACAGTATATACTCCGTCTTGTATATTTCCCCCTAGTCAAACATAGTTAATGTGTTTAAATCACAGAACATAATTTTGTTGCTAACCTCAACACAAAGATAAGAATAACAAGGCGACGGGGATTTCTCTGACTAATTATTACTCACCAGAATCCATGTCTGCTGTCCAAAGTATTTAAAGAGATCATCTGCAGATAATTATATATGGCTGTCTCATTCATAGCAGCGGCCTGGATCCAGATCGATTTGGTTCCGTATGACAGACTGGTAGAGTTTGCAGTAACACACTAGCGAAGACATGCTGTAATTTCACCACTAAACAGTAACATATTTCACTGGAATTTTTGTTCATCCGTACAAAACTTGTCTGAGTAATCTTCATGTATTTTAATGCATGAGAAGGACAAGGTAATGGCTGAAGCTTTGTCAACAATGAATTGATTTTATATGTAACCCCCGTAGGTGGAAATGTAGTCATATATGATCATACTGTTTAAATAACAGTATGACCATTGATAGGTATTACGACATTACACTCTGAGAGAGATTTCTCTTGCGGTAATTTTTACGGTGATTTTTACTGCGAGCAGTGATGAATGTGTCTGCAACTACTGGCCATTAAGATATATACTATAACGCACGTCAACCAAACATTATACACGATTCTAGACAGGAAACCAACGAGTGAATGGTGGTGGACGTGTTAGCCAGGGTTCCCATAAGTCAGTGGCAGGAGCCTGTTATTCCATGGGCCACAGTGAGCATGTATGCGGTCTGAGTTATCTTTTAACGCATGAAAAAAGTTTTTCGGCCAGTGGAAGTGGTCTGACAGCGGTCATAATAACCCTGGCACTTGATAGGCTTACAGCCCAAACAAGCTATTATCCATCGACTGAGAGGACGCGTGGTAGCCGACCTGGACCACTCCAGCCACTCGCAGTGAACACACAGTCCAGACGCACGTATCACCCACCACCCTCCAGGTCGGAGCCCAACGCGAATCAAGGTGCGTCAATCAAGACACGTCGCCTGCGGTCGCTGGTGAGTCGGAAGTATACACAGCCTAGCACCCTCCCTGTCATTTACGTCCTGTAGTGTAGCGGGTTACTGGGTTGTTTGCCAGTATGGGTTGCATGATTATAGAATCACTTGATTAATTTCAGATTATGAATGGTTTAGAATATTGTCTCGGCTCCAACCTCATATTTCTCTTATCTTACTATCCCCACATCTGTCGTTATAGAAACTGATCTCGCGAATGTGTTTATTATTACGTCGTGGATTGGTTGCTTGAGCGTTATACTTCGGGAACGAATATTCAAAAGAAAATGAAAAAAATATACAGTTTCAGATAGTGCTTTGTACATGACATCATCATGAAGAACATGCGGGAGAATTGATCCCAATTTGTTTTGACATAAGTGACTTGTCTATGAGAGTAAAGAGACATATACGGCAGTTGTGATCCTGAACACATGGGAGAGGACTTACATGTGAAGGATGGCTGGGAGCGTCAGCAGGAGAAGGGCTGCACCACGCATGGCTGACGTACACGTCCCGCCTCACTTGGGGGAGTCACACGCGTTACTGGACGTGTGGACGGTGTGAGGACGTGGTTGTGACCTGTTAGTCGGGTGAAGTTGTGAGGACGTGGTTGTGACACGGGGGTGGTGTGTAGCATGATGGTGGGTTGTTGTGTCGTGCTGTTAAACGACGATGTGGCTTGGGAGAGGAGATATATCCAGGGAGGATGATGTGGTAGTGCTGAGGGAAAACGGTGGCGTGACGTGGTGAGGTGAGGCAGCAGTGTGTGACGTGTTTGGTGCACTGATAAAGGTGTGCAGGAGTATAGCATCGGCGGTGTGGATGAACGTGTGGTGGTGGAGAGGGTTATCCAATACATGTGTGATGAGATAAAAAGGTTGCATATACTTGGGGTGACATGGTGATGATGATGGGGTTGCTCCGTGGTAGTGGGGTGACTAGGTGATGGGTAAAGGGGTTCGTATGGTATTTCATTATTTCAAGATGGCCAGCCACACACTGGGCCAGTCTTAACACTGGACGAGCCTGACACAGAGCATGACTGTGACTAATCCGGTCTGTCACCGAACAGATATAACGACCACAGTTTATGAGGTCGTCAGTAAGTCACTCAGTTGTTGAGTTGGTTTGTGGAAAGATTGTTTGGTTCAGATGTTTGTCATCCGGTAATGTGGGGGTTGAGGTGGTGTGTTGGTGATGAAGGGACTGGAATATCCCTCCTCCCTTACCCAAGCCCACACCCTCCCTACACCAAGCCAAAACCATCAATACACTCAACCCCCACTTGTCCCTACACTTGCCTACACCTACCCTATACCAAGCCCATGCCTACCTTAAACCAGCCCACACTTCCCCGAATACCCAGCCCACACTTCCCCGTATACCCAGCCCATACTTCCTCGTATACCCAGCCCACACCTTTCCGTACACCCAGCCCACGATTCCCCCTGCCCTCAGACCACTCCAGCTCCTACGTCTGCCTCGTTAAACTAAACTGTATATCCAGTTAAGCGTCTTGCATCTGTCTTGCCAAATCAGCTGCACTCATTAACTCAAACCAGCCACGTTTGTTTACTCGAGTCAAGTTGCTGATGCTTCGTCAAACCAGCTGTTTGTCACCTTAACACCACATACGTCACCTCAAAAAGGCTGTGTCCGCACCATCAAACTAGGTGAATGTGTACATCTGCCTCACTCACCCCAGCCCAGATGCGTGTAACCATAAATTACATATCTGAGCCTGTTAGCTCCAGCTACGCGTACATCTTGTCTCGCATCAGCTACGTACGTCTCTTCAGACGAGATGCACCCGCCGTGTCAAACGCTGTACACGAGTCGGCTTTGTCTAGGCGTAGGGCAAGTCTTGGAACACCGCTGTAGCGGCTCAGTACTCACAAGTCCGGTCAAGATCCTCGTGTCGCCTCCGTCAGTTATTCCTTCGCTGGTGCTGGAGGCGACACCGTCCGATGTGCAATACGTCCTCTCGTCCCTCCTCGTGTAAGGGATGCCAGTATGGTACCAGTTATTGCTCCATATTCTTTTCAGTATATCAAATCTGCGGTGTCTCGCTGGTGGGCCGGGATGGAGGGCATCACACGGCCACTCAAGGACGCAACCCTGTAGAACGCGAGTTAAAGTTATGAGAAGGTCATGAAGGAAGCACTATCTTGAGGTGCCTGGAAATCCCCCGGGTGACAGCCCTTGCCAGTCCTCATTAGAGGAGCCACTCATTGTCACGCGGGAGGTTTTCCCAGACTTCCAGCCTTATCTCTGGCCGGTTGTTTTGTCGAGTTTGTCACGTATACACAAGTGTAATTCGAGATTGGGTTTACCACTCCCTCTACTTCATGGCTGGCCAGTGCTCATGAGAGGGCCTAGCGAGGCGTAGTTCAGGTAGTGATGGCCAAGAAGAAGCATTTCTGACCAATAATAATAATAAGAAAAACCCGACGCAAATTATTCTCCATCTTATTGTAATCTGTATTCAATGGGCCTTCTCTCTTTCTTTTTTAGGGGTATTTCTGTTATTTAACTTACCTGAAGTATAAGGTTACCTTTGATAGTAATTTACTATAAACTGAACATTACTCATGAAGGCAAAGCGGAGGCAGGAGTGTGGCGCACCCAGGTAAAAATCCTCTCCTCTGTGTTCACACTCGCCAAACGAGGCTAGTCTTGCTAACTGGCCATCCAGAACAGCTTCATGAACCATAACTTGTGGTTGTTGAATAATAGCATTAAAACTCATACTGCACCTAACCTGACCTCTTGTGTCGGAACTAGATTGTATTTTAAACGCTGTCGTTATTGAATTACGAAAAGTGTGGAGTCTGAATGCTGGTTTCTGTTTTATCTGAATTTTGTGTAAATTCGTACAGCTCTGGGTAAGGACCATCTTGCTGTCCATGGCTGTTTTCATCACTTGTCTGCAAGTGTGATAATCCCTAGATATTTCAGTTATTCAAAATACCACCGTCAAAGCTTAAGTTTTAGAGCTGTATACGGTCAAGGAAATGCTGAAGTTTTAGTCTGTATATTAACGCTTTATGCTTGAAGTTGTTAATTAGGATGTGAGAAAAAGGGCTCTTCCGAACGCTTTCTTTCCCATGGCCTGGTCGTGGATGTTCTGACTGAACTTCCACAGAAAATATAGCATACAATATAGCACACGAGGCGTCGTCAGCATCACACGAGGTTACCCTTACTCACACTAGGCCCTTCTACCTCTTTAGGTCTGGAGGTGTGTGTGGGGGGGAGGGGAGTGTTGAGGGGACCTTTCACAGTGATAAAATTAGCAACGATTTCCATGATATCAAGAAATTAAAAGAGGTATGGTGCGAGTTCAAGCTACTTTATGTTTATCTGTAAAGATAACCTCATCTTTGTGAAGATTGATCTTCAAGTAGGCCACTACCATGCGTAATGAACAATATTTCTTTCTTTATTGAAAGCGTTAAGAATTAAGGATTGAAAACTCGAAAGGTATTATTTTGCACTGGGAACAGGCGCCAGTCTCGGCCTCAGAACTGGCAAATGAGGAACATTGTTGTGGGACGACCCTTCGCTGTTGGGTGGTGGCCGGCACATAACTCACCCGTTTTATATCCTCACACACAAGTGCTGGCCCATTTCTCTATCCTTGACAAAGCTTTCCACTGCCTCTACTGCATTTTTCATGATTTTATATTTCTTAATTTCCTCCTTTTGTATATTTGCTGTGACCAACCTCTTCTAGCGTTGAGATATATTCAATCACTTTCGTGGATACAGTTTGTGACGGCTTCATTTTGCGTGACAGCGAAGGCGAAATATAAAGTTTTCAGTTAAGACTGAGGGAATGAGGCGTAAGGTGTGGAAACGACCAAGGGAGAGGCGTAAGGCGTGGAAACGACCGAGGGAGAGGCGTCGTGGTGCACCACCATTAGGAGAGGAAGTGTGTCGCAGGTATGGCAGGACCGCTGGAGGGCGTACAGGAGACCGCTGACCTGTGTACCAGGGAAGGGTCGTGGAGTCGGTGAGGTCTGCACCTAAGATGGTGGTGACGAAGATGAATGCTTCACCAGGGGGAAAGGCAGGATTACGTGAGACGAAATTATGAGAGATGACTGAAATCGCCGGAGTGTGAATGACAGGTCGGTCATGAACCTGTGTTGAGAAATGACAGTATATGGAGCCGATGGATGTGGAAAGGTTCAGTAATTGTGCAAGATATTCAAGTACAAGTGAATGCAGAGGAAGCAGATGTTGTAGGAGTCATAGATAACTTAAACACTCGGAGTTACTATATGACTTGACCAAGATTACTTTTATGCAAGAGTCTCAATAGGAAAAAATAAGTATTTTGCCAGATTAAACAGTTGAAACAAATAAAAATCGTCTTCTTGAATGTGCTGAAGAGAACTTCGGTTTGCTATAAAATTGTGGTTATTAGAAACAAAATCGACTTGTGTGTCTCTCTTCAATGACCAGCACCACATTGTCCAACAAACCAATTTGTGGAAATGTTGGACATTATATCAGCAGGTCCGTCGAGTCTCGACCCACACATGAAGGCATTTTAACAACAGTGTCTGGAAATTGTGTCTGGTTTCATTTTTGCGAGAGCTGCTATAATTTTTGTAAAAACGAACCATGATAGGTATTATAGCGAGAACAGTTTATTAAGTTCACAGTTCGACATCATTTGTAGTGTGCAGGACAACTTCTTAACATATACTGGAAATAACACTGTAGTTAAGAGAACGTACATCATATAATGTACTCAGGCAACTTATAGTGTATGATAAAGCCATTCATGAAAGAAAATGGTTGCAAGACCGATGAACGAGTTATTGACAGTAACAGTTATGGCTACTGTGAACCTTGGTTAAGATGCATGTCTGAGGTGCACTGGTTCGAACACGATGGTCAGGGAGTCTATACTGAGACGAACCAATGTTATTCACATCTTTTGAGCCTCGCGATGATAAAGATTTGTAGTTGGCAGCTTAAAGTCACACACGAAACTGGTCGTTGTTGAAGGTGTGAGTAGACAAGGGTGACGAGGTGGGTGTGTGTGTCGTCACTGGGAAGCCCTGCCATGATTGCCTTCCTGGAAAATATAAGAGTGAGCGAGTCTTCTGCTCCACCGCTGATGCTTGGATGTTGCACTCGGACCCGTTGTCCAGCGCGGCCCATTATTCCAAAAATTAAACAATGATAAACCTGAAGAACAGATATTTACTTTTTGTTGCATATGTACCACAAAATATCTAGCTATCAAACTCAACCAGTGTTATGAGACCAGGAATCGTCTTCATACAATATGCAAATACCAGAAAATGCTCCATAATCAGCAGCCGTGAGAATATTATTGAAGAGGAAATGATTGTCCGATTCCTAGGAATAATTTGAGGGAAACTGTAGTAATATCATAAACTTACTGGTTTTGTCATCACTAATCTAAGCTAGAAACGCACTCAACTCACCTGATTGTATATCACCCCACTATGATGAGGTTTCTTTTAAGTCCGTGATTTTGACACAAATTCCAGTATTCAAGTACTGGAGTTGATGTGGGAGCGAAGGGTCCTTCTTACAAACCATCCCCTTGGCACAGTTCCCTTTCATGTACCAGTCCCCTCCACACTGTTCGCCAGGGCCCTGGAAAACAATTAGTAATCCCCTATCACGAAGTTCACCTCTGGAGCGTGAAATATAAACCAGGGTGACTGACGTCTATGGGATGATAAATCGCTCGTCGGTATACACATCAGCATAGGAAGTTTATTGGCCGTACATGAGACGTTATATTTTATTTTTCAAATGATCTAACTTTGTGTATGTGAGCAGCACTACAGATCTCATGACCAACTCATTACCTTGACCTTCTTTACAAGTCATGGAAGGAGATGCGGAAGACGCACTCAGTTTTCCACATATATAATTATTACTTTTATACGGTTTTTGGAAATTTCAACGTCAAGAAAAATAATAATCATATTATAACACAAATTTTCCCTTAATTTTGAAGCCTTTGTGAGCATCCTTACAATAATGGCCAAATAATCATTAATGTTTGTTGAAACATGATTGATAGTTAAGTCACTTAAGGTGGGGGTATGGGTAGATGCTAAGTGATCCTTGGGCGAGTGATTCTTACCTTGAGGCATCTATGACAGCAATGACAGATATCTAACTCCGTGCCATAGGGACAGTATGTCATCACACAATTCCTCTTTTCACACGGGAGGCAGGACAGACCCACACTCCTGGGGACGATCGACACGATCATCAATAAGGCTTTTGAATATGAAGGCAGTTCATGATTGGGAGTAGGGAAGGCAGACATATGTCTGTGAGGAACAAACTGCAACATTAAAGGTTATGACAATAAACACTCGTTCAACATAAAGACCAGAAATTCAACACCCATGATAAGGAAGATGCAAAACTGCAAACACGAAGGACTTACGTGTGGAGGATGGCTAGGAAGGTGAGCAAGGGGAGAGCTGTCCCGCGCATGGCTGACGTACAGGTCCGACCAACCTCACCTTGGGAATATATAGACGAAACTGGTCGCTACCTCACCTGGGAGAGTCTCACACGTTACCGGACGTTACCTCACCAGCGGTATCAAAGGAGTTAAGGACGTTACCTCACCAATGAGGGTGACAGGCGTTACTGGACATGTGATATGATGATGGTGACAGTGGTGGTGATGGGATAATGAGGTGATAGTGGGGTGACGTGATGTGGAATGACGTTGAGATGTTGTAACGTGGTAGAAGTAGGTGGAAACCTGATGGTGGTGTACCGTCATGATGATGAGTGGTAACCAGATGAGGCACTGGTGCTGTAAATACAGGTGCACACAAGCTTACGTTGAGACATCGCAACAGTTCGACTGGCACTGCGAAGTTTACCTACGAAAACTTTTATCTCTGGATGTGTTTCCTAGTTTCTGTATCCATGGCTTTATATTCACATCCCATTTTTACGTACGCTTGCCCTCTCTTTGGGCACTGATGTACGCATACGTACGTAATGATGAGGATATCCGTATCCGGTTGGTCGTTCAGTAAACATTTCAAAGAAACCCATTTGTACTCTTTTTTGTTTACAAGTTTCATCATTGCACAAACGTAAATGACCGAAAGTATTTTTGATAGAATTAATGTTTATCGGAAATCGAGATCCATACTTCTGGCAAATGGAAATCTAACCTTTCCGAGTGATAAGTCAAGTACGTAGAGAGGTTAGGGGGTAATTATGGCTCACGATGGGGTTTCTGCGTCGTTCCCCATGGAAGCCTGGTGGATATCTTGAAGAATTGTCGGAAATCTTGGTTGATCGCTTGCTTCTGAAAAGTATTAAACCCTTAACCGGAGATATGATAGATATATGAGGACGAGGATATCATCCGTCGCCACCCAGAACTAAATTTGTGACACCAGCACCCTCCTGGATTAGCACAGCCATCCTGACTTAAGAGTGTTGAACCGAACCTTCCTGTCAGTTGATTGTCAACAGCAGCTGCCCAGGAAAGTACTACCCTCCTAACTAGGGAATGTCGTGATTCCCGGTACCATCTTGCACCCTCTGTGTCAGTAGGTTGTAAACAGCAGCCGCTTAGAGAAGTACTACCCTGATGAATTAGGAACGGTGTAATGATGCCCGGAACCATATAACATCATTCGTGTCAAAATTGCTTGTTTTAACTTTTGTGTAGTGGTCATCGGACTGGACATATCTCTACGCAAACGCCGTACACTTATGTCTTCTTCATGTCATCGCATGTTCCCACATACTCAAAAGCTCTGCAATATTTTTCTTTTTTCACCCGTGGCTTATCCTTGATGAGAACATTGTTATATCATGTAGTGGTCCCCGATTCCTGCAGGTTTGGCGACCATGAGAACCGAGTTCATATACCCCGATTTCAGATTAGATCAAGTTAGTTTGAGAGAAAGGAACCGAACTCCTCTTGTCACATGACTGAATAAAGTATTGGACAAAATTGTGAAAGGTCCTTTTGAACTTAACCCTCATTCGAGCCTGCAAAAAATGTGGATCGCTCTTTTTATTGGAGCACTTCCTAAAGACACTGTTCATATATGTACGTCTTCGTACATTATCTTTCATTAATAGCAAGGATCCAGTGCTATAAGGGGATATTTTTTAGTGTACAGTAATAGGGAACATAAATCGTATTGAAACATCCTGACTCGTAAAGCACTCCTGGGGATGATCAGGATATGTAGTTATTTGGTTGGCGACATATCATACCAAATGATAGTCCAAGTAACACAAGAGTTAAAAATCGTCACCCCTTTCCTAGCACTTGTGCCATGCCCCCTTAAAACCATCCGTACCTACTTGAACCCATCCCAACTGAGGCACATGAACACAAGGTGTGATTTTGAAAAAATAACTCCAGTGCATTAAAAGATATACCGGGGTGGACGTGCTGTCAATGAATTGAACCAGGGTATGTGAAGCGCCTTGGGTAAACCATGGAAAGGCCTGTGGGGCCTGGATGTGGAAAGGGAGCTGTGGTTTTGGGAGTTCATAAAGGGAACAGGCATCAGAGATATGGATAAGTAATTCAACTGAAAAGGTCAAGTGAAGACAGCTTCTACTTCATTATCTTGGGATTCAGAATGGTCCAAACCCCAATAATCACCTTGTTTGTTCATGGGAAACTAGAGTTCAACATTTATGGAGACTTTTGCCATGGTGACCTCCTTGAGGGAGTCCCCAAAGATACAAAAAGATAGATAGCCAGGGACACCAAAAGAGAGAAAAAGGACATTAAATTTTAAATATTTCAAAATTATCAATGGCATTTTCACAGGAAAGTTTCCTTCCTTAGAAAGTTTTCACTTAAACAGGACTAGAACATGCACACCATTCATATGATCACAATAAGTAACAAACTCAATAATGCAAAGAAATAAAACTAACCATCATGCATGTCATCTTCATCGTCATCACTAATATCCAATTTGTCATTCATGTTGTAATCATCCAGAGATAAACCTTTATGAGTTAGTTCATCTTCATCATTCAAATTGAATAGTTCTTTCTGTGAATGGAAAACATGGGACTCATTAATTTCTCTATTTCAATATACAATATATATAATACCTCCTGATATTTTGGATGAATAACATAAACATTGACTAACAACAAAGAGAAAAAAGATATCTGAAATAACCTGCCAAAATATTCATAAGTCATTCCCTTGATATATGCAGTATATCAAATAAATATATTCCCTGAGACATAACGATGTTCTCATTAAAGTTGCATTAATTTCAGAAAATTGTGACATGTTCAAGACAACGAAGCCATGGCAACAATATAAAATGACTTTTGCATTAGTATTTATGACTGAAGACACAGCCCATGTCCTGAATCCAAATTCACTGATAAGAGGAAAACATTCTTAAGCAAACTAGCATAAAAGCTGAAGACATACTATCAGCAATAAACCAAATGAAAATAAATAAAATGGCATGACCTGATACGTTTTATTCAAGGACAATGAAAGAGGATAATGATGAGATAGTGCATACGTACTAATAATCACCCAACTCTCATCGTCCACTTTCATTTTTACCTACAGAATTTACATCCTTACACTTACACACTCCCACAACTCCTGCTTCAGGAGTAGCGCTACTCCTTCCTTAGCTCTTGTCCTTCTCATCAACCCATGACTTTATTCCTAAGATATTTCCAAACCCTTAATCACTGAATTTTGTTTCACTCAGAGTCAAGATATCCAGATTTCTTTCCTCCAACATACTACCTATCTCTCCACTCTTCTAATCTCAGTTAACTACATACTCATTCAGACACCTCAGCCTGAGCCTTCACAGAGGATGAGCACTCCCTATATGGCTCCTCCTTTGGTTCTGTGTCTTAGAAATTGAACTACAAGAAGGGAGGGGTTCTTGTCCCCCGCTACCACTCTCTTTCGTCACCTTGTACAGCGTGCAGGAAATAGAAAGGTAGAATTCTTTCTCCCCTACCCCAGGGATAAAAAAATATATTAAATTAAAAATTGAGCAGAATTTTTTTTTAGTTTCTGTATCTTATATTTATGCCTAACTACAGAAGCTTATACACTCATGAATTCATGTACCATATCATGGTTCACTTTCATAAAAGAGGCAAAACCTAGAGAACATTTACTCATAAAATGATTTCTTAACCTTATTTGAAAAAACAAAAGAATAACAAGCCATAATTTCTATTTTCTTATTAATTTTTGAAGGTACTGGTACTTGCACTGAAAACCATTACTGGTATCACTATCAGCTAAAATTTGGTATCTGTACACCTCTACTGAAAATCATGAGGCTTGGGAGTTCTTGACTCGTATTTTCTAAGGAGTATGTCTCAAGCTCATGGGAAAGAATGTAACAAAGAAAATATACTTGAAAAAAATGCTTCATATATGACAACTATATTAGAAGAAACTGCAGCCTTCTAAGAACCTCTTCCTACACCTATGGCCACCATCATGTTTTTCATTCTTGACAACTAAAATAAGCACTAGGAGATACATGGGTTATGTTACCTTGTTAAACTGCCTTTTCTTTTCAGCAGCAAGTCGAAGAGCAATTTTCTGATCAGGGTCCATATTTGTGTCATTTTCACCAATCCGTCTGTCAACAAATACATTGCTCTTGTTGCGTAATTTGTACTCTTGTAGCAAAGACCTTTCCCTCTGTGAAAACAAAGTCGTGAAGTATTTCTGTCTTATGATGAATATTTAATAGGGAACTTTGAAGTATTATAACACTTGTTCTTTCCTAACCAAGTAAGAGGATTCATAATTTGGGTATGGGTGAAACTGAATTTAAATCAAAGATAACATGAAGGGAAAATATAATGGAGGCTTGAAACAAAACTAAATGCAAATTAAGTTATAGAAAAATGGTGAGGAGGAGTTGCAGGATTAGAGATGCTATCAGTAAAATTGTACCAGAAAAGGGGATATGAATGAAATATATGAATGTTGTCTACATTCAGGGACCAGTAATGGCTGCTGAGATTTCCCACCTATCAGTGTTGCCCATGTCAATATAATGTCATTCATTCACTAGCTTTACTCAAGTGTAGGTGTTTGGCTGACAACTTTATCCTAGAAAGAAATACTTTGCAGAAGATGGTAAGAGAAGGAGTCTGATGTCTGAGGTACAATATGAGAGAAAAAAAATAGTAGAGAGAGCAGAGGCTCAGAATAGTGAAGTTGTACCACATTACAGAATTCAATACAGATGATTACATCCAGGAACCAGTAAGGGCCAAACATAATTCCTACCCCCCACTGTTGCTCACATGTCAACAAAATGACAGTCAACTGTCATTTATTACTTTTACTCATTTGTACAGTAGGTGTTAAACAAGCAATTTCCTCAGCAGGTGTTTCACTGCCAAGTCTAACTACACATGATATCAATAAGGACTTTGAAAGAATGAAATTTGTGTAAGGTGCTGAACCACTACAAGAACAGCACACAGGAGAGTATATTTCTAGAAAATTTGATGATTTGTAGACGAAATGGGACATCTCCAATATAAATGTTTTGTTTGATGCTGGAGCAAGTATGAAAAAAGCTCTATTCCTTTCAGATGTAAATAATTTGGATTGTGCTGTGCATAAAATAAAAGTTGTTAAAACTGAAACATTACCACAAGATGAAATGCATGGCACAAGATGAACTAAAAAAAGATCAAGGACAGGCTGCAAGAACCCAAGCTATGTGTTGTTGATGATACACCCAAAAGGTGTAACAGCACCTTGCACATGCTAAAAAGAACACTAGAAGTAAAGGAGTCACTATTACTTTATGCTGCTACCAACTCCAAAACAAAGCAACTCAGCACCACTGAATGGTTAATAATGTCCAAATGTGCATAAGCAATAGAACCTTATGAAGATATCACAAAACGATTGTGTGACCCATCATCTACAGGAGGGGATGCGATACCTCTTGTAGTTTTGTTGAAAACCACTCTTCAGACAAGCAAATCAGAAGTTTTGGAAGTAACTGATACATCAGTTTCAGGCTCTGAACCAGATATCAAGTCAATGATTGAGTCACCCCAAGATAAAAAAGCAACACAGGCAGTAAACATCATGAAACAAACAAAGCGAGCTGATGTTGAAAAAAGATTTTCCTGGCTTGAAAGTGAAGATTTGTACAGAGTTGCAATATATTTTGATCCAAGATATAAAAGTAAATTCTTTTCCTTTTCTCACATCACTGATCAAGTGAATCATTAGTTGCCAGACTATGTGAAGAGCTGATTCAGCTGAGCACCAAGGCAAATGAAGACAATGAACCAACCAGAAAACGAAGAAGTCGACAAAGCACAAACAATTAACGCAATCAACATCTATGGGACACTGGATAAAGCAATGACCTCTATTCTTGCTTCCAGTAGTGATGATAAAGCAGGAGAGAGACATGCAGCAAGTAAGAGTGCAATGGAAGATACTGAGAGGTGTCACAAGGAAAAGAGAGTCAACAGAAAGAAAGATGAGAATCTACCCTGATTTAGCAAAGGTTGCTTGCTGATATCTTCGCTCCCCCATGCAGTGTCCCTAGCTGGCAGCTATTCAGTGGTGCTGGCCTGATCTATCATGCAAAACATAAGCAACATTCAGCAGAAAAGGCAGAGATACTTTTGTTTTTGAAGAAAAACTTGCTTATCTTGAACTTTAACTACTAAATGACTAAGTGATGAAAGAACACCTATTAATAGATTAGTAGTTAACCACTTTCAAAAGGGTGGAGGTTGGGGAAAGTGATTGGTGGGATGCAGGACAAGTTGGGTCTGCATCCTGGTAATGCAACTTGTGTGGCTGAAACTCATCATAACAATAAGAAAGTCACACAGTCTTTTGTAACAAAAGTAGCTTCCACTTGGAAATGACTAATATTCTATAATGAGTGAATAATTCTATGTCTGTTAGAATATATAACAAAATATCCTGAAAACACCCACATCTGCAAGGATGTCATAGTCTGACATTCACATCAGCATCTGCTGTTTTTAGAAAGTGACATCCACATCTGCAAAATACATAAGCATGATATCCACATACACATCTAGTACAGGGGATGAGGCAGACTGAGAAGTGAGTCAGTTGTTGATTGATAATGACACAGCAGTAGTAGCAGATTTCACTGAAAAACTGCAGAAGCTGGTGTCTGAGTTTGGGAGAGTATGTCAAGGAAGGAAGGAAGTTGACAGCAAATGTGAATAAAAGCAAGGTTATCAGGCTTAGAAGGGCAGAGGTACAGGTTAGTTGGAGTGTGACTCAATGGAGAAAATTTTGAGGAAGTAAAGTGTTTTAGATACCTGAGAGTGGGCATGGCAGTGAATAAAACAATGGAAACAGTTACAATTAGAACACTCACCTTTGTCCCCATTGCCTTTAAACATTGGCACTATACAAGCATTCCACCTATCTTTAGATACTTGACCTGATCCATATCCACAATGAAAATCCTAACTAATCTGTCAACAACACAGTTACCTCCTTTTTTAAAAAGTTCAACTCCAATACCATCCACTCCAGCCACCTTGTTACAAATCATCCTACACACAACTTTCACCAACTCTTCTCTTTTCACTACACCAGTTACAATGACTTTCTCACTAAGCATATCTCCCCAACCCAAACACCCTGCATCTTCCATCTTATCATCAAACACACTCAACAACCCATCAAAGTAATCACTTCATCTCTTCACCTCATCTCTGTCTGATACGACTTCCTCATTCGCCCCCTTCACTGACATTTTCTAATGTTCTCATTTTTCTAACAGATGGCCACCACCTAAAACATTTTCTCATTCTCCCTTAAGAATGATGATACACGCTCACCCCAACTCTCATTTGCCAGTAATTTCAGCTCCTGCACATTCCTCTTGCATTCTTGCAGCTTTCTCTTGTATATCTTCCAATCACTCACACTCCCTCCTTGTAAGAAGCACCCATACAGTTATTTTTCTTTTTCATAGCAACTTAACTGTGTCATCCCACCACTTGCTACAGGTTCTCGAGGCTACATAAAAAAAAATCTGATACATAGTATAATAATAATTCTGCAGTGAGTTAGTTAACATTCACCAATTAATCCATCAAATTTAAGAAACTCTGAAAACATGAGTTAACCAAATTATTTCAGAAGTTAATTGACCCAACGCTGAATGTGGTGCATCTAAAATGTAACATGCATGTTACTTTTTTATATCAACTACAGTGGTATGTTTCAAGAGATAGATTAATGTAGTTGGAAAAATCCCTTTGCTCCATCAGTTAATGCTGAAAGTTGACAAAAACCAATCCTGGAAAAATCCCTGAATTTACAGTTGACTCTAAAACCATACCTTTTTTAATGACTTTGCTCTAGCAACACCAGGTAGACCAAAGTCTTGTTTTCTTTTACAGCCTAGAACATCATGCTTCACTCGGTTAATGTGGAGTTCAAAAGGGTTATGTCTTTTCTCCTTCCCTCTTTCAAATCCTTTTCTGTTCCTGACAGACTGGGGCTTGACACTATTCTTGTTCATATTTACAATTCTGAAATTAATAAAATTTAAACCTTGGAGATAAAAAACCTTAAATGGACTAATTCTACAGTATAAATACAGGGATAGTAATCCTAGGGATTAAGTCTACATATGTTGTCCTACCTTTGTTATTGTACGCATTCCTAAGGGCTTGGCTTCTTTGACTGAAGCCCATGACATAAGAACTAGTTTTAAACATTTTAAAAGCTATTTCTTCTTACAGATGATAAAGGACAAAATCCTAAAAATCAGTTAGTGAGTAACCACACCATCTGTGGAGACATAAATCACCCCTACCTTTTATGACAAAATACATCACAAGCTCATATCTAGTTGTGAAAAATACATCCAATCCAATAATTCCCACACAGCCCAACAATATCCTACAGGAAGTTTAGAAGATAAGAGATAGGACAGAAAGTGAGAAGGAAAATATTAAACCATAAAAAATCCCTTTACATTAATCCTAGTCATGTTCAGACTCACCACTTTTTTCACAATATGAAAATTAGCTCAAGCCTTAAATCTATTGAACCATCCATGAATGGTCACAAATTTTGCGTCAAAATTACCATACTCTCCTTTAACATCTTTAAAGACACTCTACACTTCACCTGTATCACTGTGAGACAGTGGTACATGACATTGAATCTAATCTTCCATCCACAAACTTGGTAATCTCTCCATTTCATACATAGCACCAGCTCACTTCTTGGTTATCAAAATAAATATAAAAGATGCCAAAGCTTTTGTGTTCCTTAATATGCTCACTGTTGAGGTAAACAGCCTGAGCTCATGCTTCTTTATAATTTTCATTTTTCATTTCTAAATCATTTTATGTTTATGAGGAGTTCCTCCAATCTTATCATCACTTTGTCATTTTCCAGTCATTATGAGTTTGAAATAATGGTGATGGGACTCGAGGACCTATGAGTAGAGGTTACCTATGTGTGAGGTATGGGTACGCATTTTCATATCGACTTGGGGCTGGTGGTTAGTTATACAGTGGTTTGTGTGAGAAGGGTTTTGTGCTACAGCATAGAATTAGGTGCTAAGAATGTTGAGGTGGGTCTGTACTGGGAAGGATACTTTTTCATTGTAAAGGTGTTTTGTGTTTGTTACTAGACAGCTAGTGATTGTTCTGAGTACACTAGTTTATGTTGTTTGCAGAGGGGAGAAGAGCAGGATGAACAGTATGTTTGAGATGTTGAAGTATTCTTTTTCTTGTCCAAATCTCTTACCAGTTGGTGTTCTAAGGAAATTTAGTTTGTGTGCTGCTTTTCTGTTTCTTTTATTAATGTAGGGAGTGAATGTCATATGTTGTATTTGATGCCTAGAAAGACTGGTGCTTTGTTCTGCAGGAGAGACAGTCCATTCAAGGTGAGTGGAGGGTGTGAAATGGATCCATGTCTATCTGGGGTTAAAAGAGAGATTGAAGGCTTCTGTGGAGATACAGACATTCCATTCTCGGTGAATCATTGTTCTAACTGTGTAATGTTAAGATGCATTTCTGATGTTGCTACTGTGGTGGTAAGGAATTTTGATGTGACTGTTAGGTCTGCACACAAAACGGCTCTTCTGCCGAGGTCTGCCTGAGGTAATGGGAGGTCATGTACGAACAGGCTGAAGAGTGTTGGAGGCAGAACTGCTCCATGGAGAATTTCATGAAGAGTTTTAGTTGGAGGAGAGGGAGTAGGGTAGTTTGGAGAATTTTAAGATTGATATTACCTTAGCAAGTTTCAGATAAAGTCTATGATAAAACCCACACTGAAGAAATAAAAGAATAATTCTAGGAGCTCAATATTTCACCCTATACCCTCTTTAGGAAAGTAACAAAAGATTAAATACCCATATATTGAAGGTTTGGCAAGAAAAATGTAGCGAGGATAACATCAGATTAGATCATATGACCTATGATATGTGGGTGGGGTTGGTACCAAATATGAAACTCTTATGGTTGCTAGGATTATGCTGTCTGGCATCCTTTGACAAAGTGAAAGTTTCATTTTTTTCACTGCAAGCAATATATGTGGAATCCACTTTTCTCTTCAAACTACATTTTTATTTATACACCACTGAGGCAATGTTCCTAATCATTGTGTGGTCTTCACTACGGACATGATAGAAAATAACTTTCTTGGCTATATCTAAACGATACATTATGTTCAGCAAACCTAGTCTCTAAATTATACCCAATCTGGCCCCTGTATGCCTCTACACTAGCTACAAGGAATGTTATAAACCTCAGGATTACCTTCCTGTGCTGTCCTTTGGTGTATGACTAAATACTTCCCAAGTTATTAAGGTAATTAGAAATGATTTTACTACTTGGATGAACAAATTTATACATCAAACAAACATACTTGTTATAATGTCTTTTCAGACATTGCTGATGACTAATTATATGTGTAGTTAGAGTTTTAGTATTATAAAAGACTTTGACCACGATGATAAACAAAGGAACCAATTTGCATTACGTAGCTTTATTTTTTGTCAGTGTGATTAATTACTGTTCCAAATACTGAGTTCTTATTCTCAGAGCTCTTTAAAATAACCCAAAGCAACACTTCTCAATATTACTAAAGTAAACTAAAGTGCAGAGCTGAAAGATTCTTGGTATTATGTGAAGATTTTGGTGTAACTCTTTAACTCCCAAGTCTACTCATGATACCAAGAAAACTGGCTTATGTACACTGACAAGACTTTCTCCTGAGTAGAAACAATTATCAAGTCCACAATCGATTCAAATGTAGCAAACATTGAAATTATACAAGTGCCTGTTCCAGTTGACACCACATTTGTTATATTATCAATAATAAATACATACTCTACAAGACCACTGCCCTCGAGTTGGAGCAACAAGGGTCAAAGTGGGAATGAATAAAATTATCAGAAAGGCAAGCCCTGTTGATATAGATAAATTACACTAGTCGACAGAGATTCTTAGTTGTTTACACAATCTCTACTACAGTCATGAGTTTAGTATTTGGAGTTTTAAGGATGGCGATTCCAGATGCCGATTCCGTGTCAGTTTTCTCCTATAAAACACTTGTATATTCGAAATTAAAATCATGTGGAGATTGTACTCTTAAAACATATGCAATCCTACAATTCCTTGTTCTGTTCAATGTAAGGAGTGTACAGATATCCTTCCACTATATTGATGTTTACACGTGTTGTTTACATTTGGTCACGGTGAAAATAGTCGTTTTATTTATAAATGTATAATGAATACTGGAAAGTTACATATTAAACTTAATACATAAGATATTTTAATCGGCTCATCTACAAAATACAATCTATGGTTTTATTTCGGATCTTGTCAGTTGTCATTGAAGAAAATGATAAATGATTTCAGAATGAGTTAACAAATATTTTCACCAGCTAATTCGTTGTCAATATTGCTTGTCTGTGGAATAGTTGTCTCAAGATTACAGTTAAGTATATCACAATGACACACCTGTCATGCCTCGATTTATATACGTGAACGAGTATGACAGTCATACGTGTGCGAGATTTTTTTTTCTATCTTATATTAAATACACGGTTGTACATGTTATATGGATAGAATAGGTCCAAGGAAATGGGCTTAACTGGATGAATTATTTGCAATATTTTGATGGAATCAGTCGCGTCTATTGAAAAGGAATGATTGTAGACCACATAACAGCTATAGAAATATATATATTTGCCTAATGGAGATGGTGAAGATGCCAACAATCAACATTTTTGTGAAGTTGAGGTTGACCCCATTGTGAGTCAGGCATAGAAATTGATCAACTACATTGTTATTGTATGTGTAATTCATCACTTTAGCTTCTCATCAGAACCAGCGTGGAGAAGTCATTACTCAGTTTGGTATTAGGTGCTTTCTGTACTTAGTTGTGAAAGTTGAAATGTCTTTGAAGTATAATAGGGAGCATTACATTGTATTGACTGATTTTAAGGCAACAAATGTTAATTAAAATAACAGTAGATGATACATTTGTAGTACAATAAACAATATGATATCAAAACCAAATCTCATAAGCAGATAAGATTTGCGTTTCAGTAAGCTAATTAAAATGTACCAGTCACGCTTATGAAACTGCATCACCAATATGGTGCTGGATGTAAACTGGCATGATTATGATCCTCTGTGGGAGATGACTGTAATGTTGATACATTTCTTCTATGATTGTGACTTTTAGGTGTGGTTTTTGTAGGTTTTGTTGTTACATTAATACATTTTCCCAGATACATAACTTTTATCCCCTTATTTGATACATTCTAAATTGTGATCTGTATTTCTGTAAACACAAAGAATTTTGTAAAGCACCCAAAACATAATTAATTATTATGTCCCAAAGCTAGTTTTGATCTAGACTTAAACTGATGAATTACCATTGTTTCAAGTGTAGATGTGTATTTTACAGGCCTCCATTTGTTAACTGACATTTTTGTCTGAACATTATTGCCTTTCCCACATATGAATCATGAACAAATGAATATTTCCCTCATTTACACACATCCACTATCTAACTCTCATTTGTAATGTACTGAAACCAGAACCCATTATCCATTTAAAGCCCAACAGACTGTCACTCAGGTTTATGTAGATAGATCACTTGAGTCAGGCCTGTTTGGCCAGATCATTGGTTTCACGTTGCTGTTGTAGGACATATATCTTGGCTTTGAAATATCATAACAAAGGTTAATTACTTCATAGCTTGCTTAAGCAGTTAATGTTAATTCACAATTCCCTGGTTCCGTCCTCTGACAGCACATTGCTGGATTATACCACATCAATCAAGCTCATTCAGCCCTATGCATACTTCACTTGTAACTGATATAAAGACAAAAATCATTGAAAGAATTGGCCTACATGGTAGAACAAATGATTTGATGCACATTTATAGCTCCTAATTTGATGGCTTTACTTCACAGGTGCAATGATTTGAACATTCAGATATCATTGAAAATTTCCAGTTGATTTGCTAGCTTGTAAGTATTTTTGTCTGTAGAGTTGATGTTGTGGTAAATTATGCTGTACATTTTTATCCTCAAAATAACTTGAAAATGGTCTTAGTATAGAAGATGAGGTAGAATTTGGAGACAAATGTGTGAAAAAGCATGTCTAGAAATTAAGAGAACCTAAAATTTTTCACTTTTCCATGTCTCCACCATTGACCTTATACCTTAGTTTACCTTCCTTCCACAGGAGTCCATTCTATCCCTATGAGGCTCCTGCAGCACTCAGGAAGCTGGCCACATCCACTGGTAGGGACTGTAGGTCATGAAGTGTTAATGTCTTGTATGTGTCGATGTGCAAAAATTGTAGGGCATTTAAGTAGTAACTGCTTGGTGTCATCTTTATGTTATTTGCATCATGGGCATGAAGGGTCTTGGGATATTTTGAATTGTTGTTTGTAGTGTTGTAGGGATGTGTGATATCTAAGGCATAGGCAGGAGTGTGACTTATGTTTGTTTGGTGAGTGTGTTTTTTTTATGGGTGTATGTCCAGTGGGCTGGAGTTTAAGACTGAACTGGGAAGTCAGTTGTTTATTGCTTGCTGAATTATTTTGGTGTGTATGAGATTTGTCAGTGTTCTCTTTGTTTGGGGTGAAGAGATCTGTAAGTAGATATTGCTGGTGTGAGGCAGGTCAAGGTTTTTATTTTTACCTAGGGATTGGTGCTTAGTTATGGGGTGGTTAGGACTGGAGGGGTCTAGTGCTTTTCCATAGAACTGAGTGCCAAGTAAGATGAGTTGGGATTGTATTGAGATGATTTTTTGAATGTTGCATTTTCATAGTATGGTTTTTTTTTCCACTTTCTGTGGGTTTGTGCATTGAAGTGTGAGTTAAAAGGGAAGCATAATTCTTTTTTTAATGTTTATGAACAGTTTTATGTAGATTGACAACCAATGACCTAGCAGTAGGGTGTTTGAATGTATGTTGATGTAATGAAGATGAGAAGAAAGTTGAGATAGGTAGTCTGTTTGAGGATAGGAACTTAGATGTTCTAGCTTTGAGTGAAACAAAGTTCAAGGGTAAAGGTGAAAAATGGTTTAGAAGTGTCATAGGGGTATAGTCAGGAGTTGGTGGGAGAGGGAAAAGTTTAGGAAGGGGTATCCCTAATGCTGAAGCCAAAGTTATAGGAAATGTGAAGTGAGCTCCAGACTGATGTGGGTAAAAATGAAGGTGGATTGCAAAGGATGGGTGATTATTTGTACTTCTGGACCTGGCAGTGAGAAGAATAATGATAAAGGCAAATGTTTCTGAAACAGCTGAGTGAATTTGTCATCAGTTATGATACATGAGATTGGGTAGTAGAGATGAGTGATGTAAATGTGAAGGTGAATAATATAGTTGTTGAGAGTATGATTAGGGAGCATAAGATACTCAATATTATGATTAGGAATGATGAAAAGCTTGTGGAGTTGTGTGCTGAAAAAGGACTGGTGATTATGAATACCTGGTTTTAAAGAAAAGACACACATAAGGATACATGGGTGAGTAGGGAAGATGTTAAGGGGCATTATTGGATTACATGGGTATTAGTAGGGTCACAAAAGAGGGATTTTTGGGTGTGAATGTGTTGAGCGGGGCAGCTGGTGGGATGGCTGATATTTACCTAGTGGAGGCAAAGGTGAAGATTTGTAGAGGTTTTTAGACAAGAGGAAATGATGTAAGTGAAAAGAGAGTGGTGAAAGTGAGTGAGCCTGGAAAAGAGATGTATGTGAGGTAAACTAGGAGTAACTGGACGTAGAATGATAAAAGTGAGAGAAAATGAAGCTAGGGGAAAGTGTGAGGAATGGGAGATATTTGGCAGGCAGTGCTGGCATGTATGAGAAAAGTGTGAGGCTTGCAGATGGTAGGTGGGCAGGTTTCTGGGAAATGGTAGTGAGTGCTGGGAAGATGACGTAAAGTTGCTAGTGAAAGAGAAAGGAGAGATGTATGGCCTTACTTACAGACAAAGAATACAAGTGATTGGGAGATAGATAAGAGAAAGTAGTATGAGGTCAAGAGGTAGGTGCAGAGGTTAAAAGAGAGGGCAAACAAGAGTTTAGGTGAGCAAATATTATTAAACTTCAGGGAGAAATCATCTACAGGTACATTAATATTCTACTAGTAACAATTTAGGTGTTATAATTTTTGATGGTGACCAGAGATTAATATAAGCACACACAAAAGATAAAAGTTTACTTTTATTCATACAGCTATTGAGAAAAATAAAAGCAGCACAAAAGACCTTAGTTAACCTCATATAATTATAGTTTACTTTAGGCTTGCCAAGTTATTAACTTCAGTATATTGACAAAAATTACATCAAATGATATTTTTCAGTTGAACACTTGTAAACAAAAATAGAATATACATTTAGGTCATTTTAGCAAATCTGGCAGGTTCCCAGTGAAGAGGCAAGGCTTTCAAGTTAAGGGAAAATTTAGGGCTTGAAGTGTGATATAAGCAAAAACAATAGCTGTTGTTACAGCACTGTAATTACTACAAAAGTATCTAATTGTGTAGTATTACCAGTGAGGCATGTGTACTTTACAAGTCATTTCCTCCTCCATACCACAGACAAAACTAGCAAAGAATTTTGGATAAATACCTGATTCTCATTTAGGGAAATTTCTGCTGGCTTTTAAGTCATGGAGAGAATTTTTTGTATAGTTATAACACAGATTTGAGTACCAATATGGCAGGCAAGCAATGGACATAAAAAGATAAGATTTTTTTATGGATCTTTACTGAAATTCACTAAGCCTTGCCATACTTTGCATTAGTTTCAGAGGTCATATATCCATACACCTTGGCCTGAGGCCACGCTGATGTGTTGCCACTGTACTCCATCTGACAACTGAAGGTTGTGACTTGTAAGCTCATGTAAACATCACATCCTTCCTGGTCAGGTGCTTTTTGTAGATAGTTATACAGTAAGGACTTTTTTTCCAATTTACAGTTTATATTTTCCAGTAGTTGCAAGTAATATGTAATTTAGGCCCTGGATGTGTAGAATTTTTTATTGTGTTTTTGCACCTTTTGATTTCTGTTGTAATATTTTACACAATCTTCTATTTCTGTTTTTTTCAATAGGGAACTGTATTTGAATGTAAGTTGAGAACCAGGCTTTCCAAGATTTCCCAAGTGTGAATTACTTGTACCTCTACTTTGCACTGCAGAAAGTACAGCCTCATTGTTTTCAGCCTTTCCCAGTATTTCATATCCTTAATAATGATGTGCATTAAGAATGCTTGATATGCTTTGATTTGAGATTATACCAAATTTGCAGTTACACTCATTCACCAGTATTTTAGAAGCCAAAAATTAGCTGGCTTGAATTCTGACATCATCATCATATGCCTAGGTACCACAAATTTCTGCTTAGAAATTTTGATGTAAACATAAGATTATTGAATGATGTCTACATATGTGAAGCTAGTTGAAGCTGGTTATTTCTAATTCAGGCAAGTCACTATACCTTGGATGGGGTCCCTTTTCTTCTGAGAAAAATAAATGATTATGAATTTGTATGTTGTAAATAGGTTATTGAACATTGTCTTCCCTGCTACTGGAAGTAGGACATCCTTGGGCTACAGGAGCCTTTAGAAATATTCTGGATAATGCCAGGATTCATTTATAGCAGCTGGTCCTGGAGTAATTATAAATAAATCAATAGATAAATATTCATGTCAAGGTTCTCTTTCATTGTGTCCTCTATTCATTACTTTACATTTTCTCAGTTGAGCTTCGTTAGCCATGTATCAAACTAACTTTAGAGATTGTCAAGGTCCCTTTGTAAGTTGATGCAAACCTTTTCATTCCTGCTTTGACCAAAGCATTATTCAGACACCTTTATGTTGACCAAGAATGGCAATGGTCCCAAGGCCATGCCTTGCACTACACCGTTGGTACCCCAAACCCATTTTTAAAGATTCCCCAAAACATATTACTTTTTCATTCCATATTAAGGTAGTTTATTGTCCACAGAAGAAGTTTCTGTCATCTGCTCTCCAGAAAATCCAGTTGTTTTAGCCACAGATAGTTTATTTTCCATAGAAGAAATTTTCCTCATTTGCTTACCAGAAAATCCAGTTATTTTAGCCACATCTTTACTAACTTAGCTGTTCACAAAGAAAACAATCTACCAATCCATTTCTTTTGTTGAGAACAGAGCTTGCTTTCATAGAAATCACAGACTTTTTGTGTATTCCTTCGTTCTCAGAACCCTTTTTGTCTCTCACTTTGAAAGTAATAATCTGGTAGCTTCCTGATTATCTTTTCCAATGTTATACATAAGACTAAATTGGTCTGAGATATTGGTCTGTGGTTCATTGTAATTTCTCAGTCTCCTTTCTTGAAGACAGACACTATACTGTCTTTCAGGGATTTTTGATAACTTTTCAGGTACCTAGTCAAGTGTTTCTGAATACTTTCAAACATATAGAGACTTCATCAGGATCATAGATGTTACTGGACTCTATTTACTTAAGTTTGCACTTCACATTAGATGTTAACATTGGTGAGGCTCTTTTATCTTCAGCTGATGAAAAGGAAAAGAGTTTCAGGTAGCTTCTTGCTTTCAAGGAGTCAATTATTTCCCTGCTTCTGATTGTTGTGCAGCCTAGAAACTGCAGGAGCTCCCAAAGATGGGTTTTCAGTAGTTTTTAATAGGCTAATAAAGTCTCATTGTCTCAGTGCTTTTCAAGTTTTCCTTCCCAATTCATCTAGAGGTGTTGGGTCTTTATTTTCTTCTACTTTGAATATGCTTTTGAACATGATATTCAGATTTTCTCGTCATCTTTCAGTAGCTGTTCTCTCTGGATCCTTCAGACTGATTAATGGCCCCTTTTACTGTTGCTTTACTCTTGATTAATTTTTGGAATAGTATTGGGTTATCTCCTGCATATCTTTTGTTTCAAAGTTTCTCTGCTCCTTCCTCTTTCCTGCTATATTAATCGTGTTTGTGAATCGAGATGTCGAACTTAATTGCCTCCTTCTCAGACAACAGATGTTTTGTAGTAAACCTTTGTTTCATTACTGCATGCCTGTAATTGCTATTCTATTTTTTTTTTTTTTCTTCATCCTGATCTTTGTGTGAAACATCTAGGTAGATTCCCTCCCCATTACATTGGCTACTTTAGCTCATATCTCTTGTGGGATGTAGCCACAATCAACCAATGTGCCAGTGGTATGATAAAGTAGGTTTGTTCCAGCTCAGTTTTTAGGGTGTAGAAATGAGCTTTTAAAATAGCTTGAATTAAGATATAAAGGTAATTTGCATTATCTGGGTGTAGTAGTGTGAGAGTGCTTGTAAAGTGAAAGAATTATCACTGCCCGAAATCATTCAGTAAATTCATTCTAGTATTTAATTGCAGGTGCAATGGCAACTGTTAGCCCCGAAGAAACTGTGGAAAATGATGCCATGCCAAAAGAGTTGTGAGTAGTTACTGTTGTCAGAAACTGTTACTTTGAATTTTTACTAAAGTAGAAATTCTATATTCTAAGAGCAATTTATTTTAGATGAATTTTGTTTTTCAACAAAGGATTATTATTGTGATTACTGGTACAATAGATAGTATAACAATAAAGCAAACTGATGAAAAATTCATCTTCCTTATGGCTACAGCCAAGTGCTTACTTGTTAGTGCTTATTCCAGTATCACAGCCTGTTTCATTAATCTCAATTTTATGCTCACAGAATATAGTGTTCAGAATTTATGAGTCCATTTTATCTTCAGATCACTGATGTATGGTGTAGTATCTGATCTCCATTTCTTGGCATAACCACCCGACCTTTGTATGTATTTGTTGTCAGTTTTCCTTAGACCCATGTGAAAACATTTTTCCTTAAATTTCTCTTTCAAACTTTAGGTATAGCTGTATAATTTGTGCATGGGATTATCTGTTTTCATTCTCTCTTGTGTTTTCCCTTTATTCCACTCCTTGTTCTGTTTCTGCAGAAAAGACCTGTTTGTGTACTTCATTAACATGTACACTTTCTGTCATATTGTACACACATGTGGCATCAAACCAAATTACAACCTTTATTGGACACAATTGTTTAGTTCACATAAGAAAAAGTTTGCCAAGAATTGAGTGATCGGGCCTGAACATATTGGAGGGTGAGAGGTGTGCAAGGAATAGAGTGAATTGGAATGATGTGGCATACCAGGGTCGACGTGCTGTCATTGAACTGAACCAGGGCATGTGAAACATCTGGGGTTACTAAACCATGGAAATGTCTGCGAGGCCTGGATATGGATAGGGAGCAGTGGTTTTGGTGCTTTACACATGACAGCTAGAGACTGAGGGTGAACGAATGTTGTCTTTTTTGTCAGTTTTCCTGGCACTACCTCGCTGAAGCAGGGGGTAGCGATGCTGTTTCCTGTGGGGTGGGATAGTGCCAGGAATGGATGAAGGCAAGCAAGTATGAATATGTACATGTGTAAGCTGGGAGGAGGTTTTCTCTAATGCACATAGAATTGAATATGACAGCAGTTATTAATCTTCTTTCTTATGTTCTCTAATTTTCTAAGTATTTTTCTGCCACTAGGTGGGTGCTCAACACCAATTGTCCAAAATTATCTATTTTATTTCACTCAAACTCTTGCCTTTACAGAGTCATCATTAGGAATCTGCAAAAAAGAGAAAAAAAATGCTTCACAAAACTTGGATATGAAAAGTAAAAAGGAAAAAAATGCAGCGCATAGCTCATGGAAAGTAAGGGAAAATGATAAAAGAGACACACATTAACAATATCACGGTGAATAGCATGAGTTACAACCTAAACGCAAAATATGGATACAGAAATATAGAAAAACCTACAGTTGTTCTGTGTTTCTTCAACTGTAAGTTTTTCTACATTTAGTCAGATTATTGACTTAGAATGTCACATAGAATGTCTCATTAGTTAAAATATTGACTCGATGTTTCATTTCTTTATCCATATTTAGTTATACTTCTTGATTGCCCTTTTGATTATTCTTTTGGAGTAAGTAAATTTCATTTCTTGTCCTTTTTTTATCTCATGCATTTTAATGTTAAGTATTTTGTTTTAGGGCAGCAGAGAGCAAATTATACATCGATGTTGGAATAGATAGTGTCCCAGTTGTGTATCGAGATGAATACAACATTCACCTGCTTGGTATGGAGAAACTGCATCCATTTGATGCTTGCAAATGGGGTAATGTGGTAAAGGTAAAGTTCCTTGAATGTTTTTTCTGTGAAATTGAATTTTTTAGCTGAGTTTAAAAACTTCTGATGTGATTTTTGTCCAAGTCCATGAATTTGGTAGATTCTGAGATATATGTGATGAAACCTTATACATAACCATAGTGGAGACCTTTTATGGTAAAGGGAATTTTCTCTCAATAACATATGAATGACTAGTTCCATACTATTCATTTAATCAGTGTCATATTTTCAGCATTTAAAGAAGAAACAGCTGATGAAAGATATGAAGCTTGTAAGCCCCAATGAAGCTACAGAGGCAGACCTTAGGATGGTTCACTCTGCATCATATCTTAGAAGTCTTAAGGTAAATGAACAAAAATACTTGATGACAGTATTATGGTCATAGCAAGGCCAGAATGGATGACTTCTGATAATATAAAAGGATGAAATGTTTACGTCTGATTCTTAAGAAATGATTTTCAGTGAAATTTATAATATTTTGGCATTAGTATATCTAATGACAATTTTTTTCATACTTAATCGGTGTTTCCTGCTTTAGTGAGGTAGCACCATAAATAGGCGAAGAAAGGCTGCATCTCCTCACAACCATCCTCTAGCTGTCATTTATATTGCACCAAAACCAACCAGGCTCCACAGACCTTTCCTTGGTTTACCCCAGATGCTTCACATTCCCTGGTTCAGTCAATTGACAGCACATTCACCCCAGTGTACCACATTGTTCCAATGCAATCTTGCCTTGTGCATGCCTTTATTGCTCAAAATCATGTTTACCATCCTTCCATCACCAATTTGGTCTCTCCATTTTCTTTGTTCCTACCACTTCTGACGCATATCATCTGTGTCAACCTTTCCTCACTCATTTTCTCCATATGTATAAACCATTTCAGCACACCCTCTTCAACCACACTCTTCTTATTACCACATCTTACACTTACCCATTCATTACTTACATAATCAAACCACCTCACACTACATGTCATCATACATTTCATTTCCAAAACATCCAACTTATTTCACCTAATCTCATCTATAGCCCATGCCTTGCATTCATGTTCCCATTTGTTCACAAGTCTTCCGCACATTATTTACCTGCTTCAAAAACATATTTCTGTTCTCCCTGAAGTTTACTGATACTCTCACTTGCCCTCTTTTTTTAACCCCTGCACCTTCCTCCTTACTTCCTGCTGCTTTCTTTTATACATCTCCCAATCATTTGCACTCCTTCCCTGTAGATACTGCCCAAATGCCTCTCTTTTCTTTTTCACAAGCAATTTTACTTTTCTTCCCACCATTCGCTGCTCTGTCTAATCTGCTCACCTTTCGCATGTATGTGCATCTCTTGCACATGCCATCACTGCTTCCTTAAATACCTCCCATTCCTCATTTATTCCCCTCGCTTTATTTACTCTCTCCTTTTGCTATTTAACACTCAGTCTCTGCTGGTATACCTTCATATAGTTCTTTTCAATTGATGTGGAATATCATAATGCCTGTTAACCATTTCTTACTCACATACGTATACTTGTGTATATCCCTTTTCACGAACCAGGTATTTCCAATCGACAGTCTTTTTTCAGCACACAACTCCACATGCTCTTCACTGAATACCCCATGCACCCTAGTTATACCATTCAGTTGCCATGTTACTTACCTTTGCATTTAAATCACCCATCACTAATACCTGGCCTCGTACATTAAAACTGCTGACATACTCAGCTGCTCCCAAAACACTAGCCTCTCTTGATCTTTCTTCTTGTGGCCAGGTGCATAAGCACCAATGATCACGCATCTCTTGCCATCCACTTCGAGTTTTATCCACCTCAGTCTAGAATTTACTTAGATTTTATCACACACTCCCACAACTCCTGCTTCAGGAGTATTGCTTCTCCTTTCTTAGATCTTGTCCTCTGATGCCAACTCTTGACTTCGTAAGACATTTCCAAACCATTCTTCCCCCTTACCCTTGAGCTTCGTTTCTCTCTGAGCCAGATCATCCAGGTTTTTCTTCAAACATACTACATATATCTCCTCTTCTCATCTTGGTAGTACATTTAGACACCCTAGTCTGAGCTTTTGAGGAGGACGAGCTTTCCCCGTCTGGCTGCTGCTTCTGTCTCCTTGTTTTAGAAACTAAAATACAAGATGTAGAGAGTCTTCAGCCCCCCACTCTTGCTCCCTTTAGTTGATTAAAAGGGGTGAGAGTGGGGGGATGGAAATTTCCCCTCCAATTTTTACTTTAACAAATGAAGGAACAGAGAAGGGGGCCAGTTGAGGATTTTTTCTTCTAAGGCTCAGTCCTCTGTTCTTGATGCTATCTCGCTAATGCAGGAAATGGCAATTATGTATTAAAGAATTATATATATGCATACATATACAAACATATTTTATTATTATTATTAGGATTTCCATCCCCCCACTCCCTCCCCTTTTAGTTGCCTTCTATGATGCACAGGAAATACGTGGAAAATATTTTTTTCTCCCCTATCATCATGTATACTTATATACATGCACGTCCCTACACGTACATTTACATAACATATACTCATATACATACGCATGCACAGCCGTATGCATATATACTCATGTACATATTCATGCTCACTTGCCTTCATCCAACCCCGGCGCCACCCTTTCTTTCTTTTACAGTTGTTCATTGTTTCCCGCATTAACAAGGTAGCACAAGGAACAGATGAAGAAAAGGCTTCTAGAGAGAGACAGTTTTACATTCTTTGAAACTCATTTATTTGTATTTTCATTATGGTATATGATTAAAATTTACATGAATTACAACACACTGATATATTGAAGTTCCTGTTTGAATATTCCAGTGGAGCATCAATGTGGCAAAAATCACTGAAGTGGCACCAGTAGCTCTTTTACCTAATATTGTACTACAGAAGAGAGTTTTGAAGCCTTTCAGGTGAGTTAATAATTTTATATGCTCTGAATATATTTACTGAAGAACATAACTATGAGTATATTTTCTCTTATACATTGATTTCTGGTAAAAGTGTATATGACAATGGATGAACATGTGCCTTCTGCTGCTCTTGGCAAAAGACAAATATGATCATATGAATAAGTGTAATGTAAGAATTATTAGTGATGATTATAAGAGGATAGAAGTTAGGCAAATACAGGGCCATATTCTTGTTTGCATTTTACCTTGGGATCTTCCCAAACCACATGTAAACATCCAAAGACTGCATTATTATTATTGCATTATCTCCTTCAGCTCATTATCTCTCCCAAAAGAAACGCCAAAAAACGAGGAAAGTTAAATTTGATATATCAGTACAAAATTTTTAATAAACTCGGAAGGTGTGCTTTAAAAAAAAAATTAGTTTAAAAGATATTATCTGTTGTCAAGAGGGCAATAACATATGGTTAGGAGTTACCACTTTACCCAAAAAAATCATAGCAAGAGTGAACAGATGTCCCCATCTTCTCACCTTAACACTTTATCACCCTTTAACTTTAAAGTGAGAAGCTCCTCAGCAAGATTTTACTCCTTTTTGTCCATTAACGATAATACAGTCTCAATGAAGGATAACATTGCATTGCATTGTAACCTCATATATAGATTAGTTTTATAGTAATGATGATATTTACTTGCGAATGTAGTTTTTAACTTTGCATTCCTAATTTATTGTCTTGCTTTCACTCCATAATCCCTTTAATGGGCTAGGATTTAAAAAGAAATAGAGTATTCTTACATACTATTTATAACTCTTACAGATATCAGACTGGAGGAAGTGTTCTAGCTGGAAAACTAGCTGTTGAGCGAGGCTGGTCAATCAACATAGGAGGGGGATTTCACCATTGTTGGGGAAATAAGGGTGGTGGATTTTGTGCATAGTATCTTAGTCATATACATTTTATATGAAAATGTTGCAGTGAAATAAGTACAATATTATTAGAAGGAATGTTTCTCATTTGGTGTCCATTTTCTAATAAGGGACTTGCGTTTGGCTACTTTTCTCTCTCCTTATGCATCTCTCCTTATTTTTAGATGTTAGAACCATATGAAGGAAATATATGCTTGATTCTGCTAAATACATAGTTTATAATTTAAGATGTGCTAAATGAATATCTTTTTCCAATCTTCTTTTGAAGATTATTTATTTATTTTCAGATGGCCGTATGTATAGTGTTGACTCTGATTATGAAGCATTTGTTAGACAAAAATCACTACAGGTTGAGCATCCCTAATCCGAAATGTTGCAAAATCCAAAATTTTTTGAGCATTGACATGATGTTATGATTGGAAAATTCCACACCTAACCTCACTTGCCCATGTTTGGCTCTGATGCTCTGTTGGCATCAGTTTGTTGCAAACCATCGTCACTGCCAAACCTATGTGCATTGGTCTGTGTTTTTTGCTAATTCTCTGCTATGTGGTACAAAGATTTTGTTGAAAATGTCAAAAAGGCCGACATTTAATGAGGCTCCAGTTCTTCATCCACTGACTGATAGTGAAATAGCTGAAATGGTTCTGAATCAAGGTGATTGTGATAATAAAGCCGATGAAGATGACTTTGTTAATGCTGCAGTAAAAGTATCTTTAGAAGACATTGTGAAAATGTGTAGAGAGACTTCTAAGACAAAAAATAACATTGTTCATGAGGCAGATGACTCCAGAGGAAACACTTAAAAAAGCCATCCAGCAGAATGCCTCCTCATCCCCAGAGAACCCACTTCCTGATCCCTCAACTTCTGATGTTCCTTCTCACGATGATGTCAGTAGTGATGTACTCTCCCCCTCAAGTTTCTCAAGCCATTTTTCTTTTTGCTGCATCTGTCTCCTTTTGTAAGCAGAGATCAATTTTTTCTTGTTTTTTGGTAAGTGCAAAACATTATTTTCATGTGGAATATGAATTTCATCTCCACCTTAAATGCCATGTTTGAGCATAACATGACCAGCAACATTACTGCATTGAGATTTTTCTCAGTTTTCATTACATTTTTAGCTACCTGTAATGAGTGTAAATTAGATGCTTATTTATTTTTTGTCTCAAATAAAACCTATTTATTTATTTATTTATTTTGCTTTGTCGCTGTCTCCTGCATCAGCGAGGTAGCGCAAGGAAACAGACGAAAGATTGGCCCAACCCACCCACATACACATG
>JAUTXX010408098.1:0-23414 GCA_032273605.1 Panulirus laevicauda
ACTCGACTGAAAACTTTTCCTCTTAAATTTAACATTGGTTCTTATATCAAGTAATTGATATAAAACAGATTCCAGTAAAATCCAGGACTGCATTATCAATATATCACATTCTTGTGACAGATACATTACCTTTATCTGGGTGAAAAGTCATTAAAATTTTAATGGTAATGAACAGGTAAAACAAATGGCTAAGGTAACCGTACAACTTGAAGAGGGAATGTTATAGGGGTCCCTTGAGATCTGTAGTCCTGTATCTCTTTGTAAAGATATCTAGTGGAAGTTGACCAAAGTGAGTATCTCAAAAAAAATACATGCCTACCAGAAGTGATTTCAGTTGAGCTGAACAATAATGAATCAATACTGTATGCCAGTAAATATTTCCCATTTTAATCATGCATTTATACTCATTGTAATAATACATTTTTCTCAGACTTGATCACGATTTTTTGCATAGTGAGGTAGTGAGAGGAACACACAAAGAAATGCCACATTTGCTCACATCCCTTCTAAAGCTGTCATGTGCAATGCATGAAAATCACAGACCCTTAACCAGAAACAGCCCAAAAATCTTTCCATGATATGTCCAGTCCATTGACAGCATGTTGACCACTGTATACCACACTGTACCAGTTCACACTATTCCATGCATGCCTTTCACCTTCCTGCATGTCCAGGCCACAATCACTCAAAATCTTTTTAACTCCAACCTACCATCTCCAATTTCATCTTCCCCTTCTCCTTGTCCCAACCACTTCTGACAAATATATCCTTTGTCAACCTCTCCTCACTCATTCTCTCCACACGTCCATATGATTTCAACACACTCTGTTTAACTCTTCTTATTACTTTTACTTGTAACTATAAATCACAAATAAAAGAACTGTTATTAGGTTAAAGATACAAATGATTTTAGGTACTTACATCTTGTGCTATTAAGTCCAAAGCCCCACAGTGTTCAGGAAGTACACAAGGGGCAATGGGCTTAATTATATAATACATACCATACCTTCAGTTGAATAAATACTGCTGGATTTATTAATTCTATTTTCAGAATGGCCACAAATATATGCATATAAACTGCACATGCATGAGATCACAAAATGTATATCAGATATCATGACTTACAGAAAAAAATACCTGACCAAATCTAACTAGAATTAATATACTCTAGTACGGGTGACAAAATGTTTTGTTAAATTTGGTTTCCATATTTGGTTGGAATCCCTGTGGTTTTTTAACTCATCACCATAAAAGATGCATTTGACCATTAATTTCTTATTTACAGTTTTCATAATGGGATAAGGCTGTGTCAAACATTGCCATTATCATCAGTGGGGTAATCAAAGGGAGAAAAATTTCCAATTAATGTCCCATTTTTTCAGTAAGTGCTACTTACTTTATGGGCCACACTTCACTATGACCAAACTGTTTCAAGAATTTGTATCAAAATGACAACTTTCTCTTCTGTGTAGAAAGACAAATGTGAAAAATTAGATTTCATTTTTTCAAGTAAAACTCAATAATCTCAACAAAGAAAGTAATTATGATATTATGGTAATTGAAAATACATACTAGTCTCTCACAGTGTGTTCTACACTCCCGCATATTTTACTTCATCAAAAGCCTTCCTAGCCTTCTTCAGTTCTTCATTCATGTTGAGAAGGTCATGAACTCTTGCATACTTTCTCTTGTCTTTTCTTACTAAATACATTACATCCTCGACTTGAACTCTTCCTGACCGACCAACTTCCATTGCTCGCTGAGTCTGCAAGGATAAATAAGAATACTAAAAGAGCATGGTTGAGAGAACAGAAGAGGGTGTGTTGAAATGGTTTGGACATATGGAGAGAATGAGAGGACAGATTGACAAAGATGATGTATGTGTCAGAGGTGTAGGGAACAAGGAGAAGCAGGAGACCAAATTGGAGATTGATGGATGGAGGCCTGAACATACAGGAGGGTGAGAGGCGTGCCAGGAATAGAGTGAATTGGAATGATGTGGTATACCATGGTTGACGTGCTGTCAATGGACTGAAACAAGGCATGTGAAACATCTGGAGTAAACAAAACATGGAAAGGTTTGTGGGGCCTGGATACAGATTGGGAGCTGTGGTTTCAGTGCATTACACATGACAGCTAGAGACTGAGTGTGAACAAATGTGGCCTTTTTTTCTGTTTTTCTGGTGATCAAGTATAATATAATATACTATGTATAATATACTAAAATTTATATTTTCTAAACATCAAGACATTACATTTCCTTAAATCTATACTTTAGACAGCTTACAAAATTATGTTTTCTCAAATGTATAATAAACAAAGAAGTCTCCTTAAAAGTGAAGATACAAGTTTACTTTTACCTTAATATTGCAAAACTGTTTCTAGTTCAACAACCATCATTATCTTTCATGCTTCACTTTACTATATTGGACATAGGATGAGGATGCATGAGTAATTTGAGAGCCACCTCCACAGAACTGGGAGTAGTTTTAATGAAGATTATATCTGTATATTACTGAGTAAGGAAGATTTTACCAACATGATATGGTTAACACCATAAATGCAGCACTTCAAAAGTACAGTACTCAAACCTTGGCACTTTGAAAGCAGGATCCTCCAGAAAGTGGACATTTTGAAAATCTGTTGGTGTTCAGGTTATGACTGGGTTACAAGAAAAGAAAATATCCCATTCTAGGTTCTAGATATGTTGTCCAAAAGGTGCAATTAATGGTGCACGAATGTTCTTCCGAAAACCCAGAAAACATCACACTCCACACAGTTAAGGTTTGGGAGGATACATGTTTTTCTCCATTGACTGGAACACACTCCACTTCTGATGCCCACGAACACCAGTTAGTCTAGGTATGGGAGAATACACAGTTACTGTTTTACATAATGCACATACAATCAAAATTAAACCTTGGGCTACCCCAGCCATTTACATAAAACTTCAAAGAAAAATATCAAAAGAATTATGATCAGGTATTCATACCATTTGAGTTATAAATTCAATGACAAGATCCTCCAGAAGATCAACACTCTCTGTGTATGGATTCTGATCATCTCCAAATCCATACATCATGCACCGAAGTTCCTTGGAAAAGAGTCTTTTGCGTCCTCCTGTTCCAGAAGAAATGGTTGCCTCTGCCTGAGTCTCCCCAGTCTCTTCCTCTTCATACTGAAAGAAATCGTCGCCATCATTCTGCGAGGAGGGGGAGGGGGGGACAGATACAAGAGAGGGACATTGGGAATAAGAGGAAAGAATAGGATGCATTAAATTTTAAAAAAGCAAGAAAAAGAGGAGAATGTATGGTGTGCATGGGAAATGAAGATGTTAGAATTGTACAGATGAGAGAAGCATAAACATAAAGTTGTAAACGTATGAAAGGTGTGTGTTTAAATATAATTCCATGAAGTAACAATATTTATGGAACAATATTATAAAATGTGCAATAGTAAAGGATAAAAGAGCAAAAAAGGATTAAAATGCAGTTATTTGAATTAATTCGAAAAACAGCAGTACGTAAAAATTATAAGATCAAGATTGGCAAATTATTCACAAGAAGTTGATGGCATTTCAGGATTGTGAATGTTAGCAAGATAAAATTTTTCAATTCAGAACAAACCCACAATACACAAAGAAGTGTAATGTAAATGTACAATGAGAGGATAAGAAAGATTAAGCATTGTATAGTAAGGCAAACCAAAGCCAAATTGTAAAAATGGATAGCACAAGGCCATGATAAAAAACAAGTTAAAGGTACAGAATAAACAATCAATCCCACAACATGAAGAAGGTTAAGGGATGTATAAAAAGAAGTAATTTTTATATGTGAAATATATTTTTCAAGGACGAAATTTGAAATTCAGACAGTAAATAAGGAGCCACATTGGTAGTAGATCATAAACAGAATTCAGACAGATTCATTGGGACAAGGGTTATTATATACATAAAAAAAATTTAAATCCATAAAGTTGCAAAACAAAACATTTTAGGGACCCAAATCATGTGACCACACAAAGACACATTATCAAGATCAGGATAATATTTCAAGTATGAGTAGCAAGTAGCATATCAAGAACACATTTCAACATTTACAGGAATAAATATATGTATAATAAATTCCATCAGGATATACATGCAGCAAGGTAACATTATGAAAAGCATATGAAAACAATTTACAAAGTAACTTTGCAAAAGTATTACAAAGTGTTAGTGTATTTAGCAAATGTTCATAAAAGCAGAAAGATTTTGAAAGCAAACAATATCAAATGTATATAGAGATTATGTTAATTGCCATTTTGTATGACAAACAAGCATTATCAGAACGAAGTCATTCGCAGTCAGTTTATAAAATGCATAAGCCCCAGAAATAGGCAGGGATACCAAAGAATTGAAAGTAAGGAGAAAAGAAGGAACACGGGACAAGGAAGGAGAGAAAACAAAATAATTAGAACCAAATGTAACAAAAGTTGCATGCATAATTGGTAATAAGATAACACTTACAGAAAAATCACTAATCAAACTACAGGTATTTTTGTACTTTGAATCAAGGTTATTTTGTCTTGCACAACTAGAGAGAATTTAACAAAACAAACTTTGGTATTCCAGTAATCTACACCAATCCATGGTGTAAATTACTGTCAATTTTGGAAGAGAAGAAACTATTAATACTGATTTTGATAATTCTGTGTTGATGATGGACACTCATTACTAAACTCTAACCAAAGACAGGATGCATACCGAGGGATGCAACTGGACTTGACATGAAATGAGCATGGGCCAGCAAACCAAGTTCCAAAAACCAGTGAAACACCAGTCATCACTCTCCGCTCATTCCAGTTACCAAGTATATGTTTGAATGCAGCATAACTAACAACGAGGTAACAATGACAGGCTAATGTCTGAATGCTAGATAACTAACAAAGAGGTAACGATAACAAAAGAGCCAGGTTCTGCACCAGCATAACAGACATTTATTGTTAAAACAGGTGTATGTGTAAGACATACTCAGTGAAATCTCAAGTTTTTCTTCTCCACAATAACTTCACAGTAGCAGTAATACCAAATCCATCTTGACAAACAAATGAAGGCTGTATCACCTGAGAGAGAGCAGATAGTGCTAGAAGCCAGTGAGAGAAATAAACCTACCTAACAATAAGTATAAAATAGGAGAAAGATTTATTGAAGTTTTGTTGTAAAGTTGAAATTAGGGGGAAAGATATAAAAAGATGATGTGATAAAGATATGTTGTGTGGAGACATCCTCAAAAGGGTGCATCGATAAAAGTATCTTTGGATGGTAAGATCAAGAAATACCTATGGATGATATATGGTGTTAAGGATGGTTGTTCATGCAAGAATGACAGTGTCAGAAAGTGTGGTGGTAAACATAATCTGACTGAAAGGGACAACATGATTATGCTGAAATGGTTCAGGCATGTGGAGAGGGTGAGCAATTATATATTCACCCATGACAAATACCTATGATCAGACAACTTCGAAAATCTTGCAACCGCTCAGCCCCTACTTTGGCAGATTTGATATCTGAGAGTCTACATGGTTATATCTCAAGGTACAAAGAGGGATAGAATGTAGAGGGGACAAAGGGCTCGAAATTTTCAGATGATGATGCCAGAGGAATGACTTGGGATCAGATGCAATGAAAGTATCTTATGGATAGAGGTGGTTTGAAAAGAAGACTTTAGTATTGCATGACTTAATTCCATGGGGAAAGAAAAAAATGAGTATTCACATAAGCATGAAAATTCATTTTCAAGTGAACACACTGGTCATGCGTTGATAATTTCCATGAGTTATGAGATTGGATGCATATGATCAACCTCACAGAACAGGGAATGAATCTTAGTAATAACAGAAAGATAAATAAATATGATTAAAGAAGAAGTAGGGTTAGTTCCCTATAAAGTTTTTCTAAATTCACCAAACAGTAGTGACTGATATCATTAAAATATATTTCTTTTAATACGATGAAGTCCATATGGAATTCACTGAATATATATGATTTTCCCCACTAACAATCTGGTCATAAATGGAATAAACTCTGCTCACAAAACACCTTAAATTATCCCAGAATATGGATGCCACAAATAGACATCACGATCACAATGGCTATGGACTTTACAAGAGAATGTATACATGTACCTGTAGAAACATAAATGCCAATTTGATTACTAATCCTGGGCTTTCATTTTGTAGGATTAACTACAAGTTTGTCAGTTACAAGCCAGTGAAGTCGAAAGAAAAACTTTCATACTTGATTTAGCCTAAAATGAAGATGCTACAGCTGGCGAGACTATAGATACAGGAAGATAGACACAACCATGCAGACACAGGAATACCTAAGTGTTCATAACTGTTGAAATTTCTAATTGACAAGCTCAAGAACATGCCAAAATAATGCATCAAAGCTGCAGATTAGGCATTCTTCTTTTTCAAAGACAAGTTCAGAGAAATGACTCTTTTACAACACAAATTACAAACTACAGACAAGTTCAAAGAGGAAATGGCTACTTTATAACACAAATTATACACTACGCAACAGATTACCCTCCATTAAAAATATAGTGCCCAACCCCCTTCCTGATGACAATACAGCTCAATTTCCTCATTCTAACTAATGCAAACCAAAATATTATCTTAAACTCCTAACCTCACAATTAAGTTTGTTCACCACACCAGTGAAATACTGAATGAAAGTGTTCTTTTACCTACAGAATGAGAATGAACCATATAAATGTAAATTTAGTCACATAAAATCCTTGGTAAAGCTGTAATCCCATGCTCTCATTGATAAAAGTGGATAATGTTGCTATCATGCAGATATCAACTTTTATTTTTCTACTTTTTAATAGTAAAATAATCATTTCACTTTTATTCTGCTGCAGTCAATACAGTCTATATATACTTTGTCAGTAAAAATTACAGAAATATATGTTTAAGCAGAAACTGGTGATTGTGATAACATCGACAGACACTCCCTCGTACACTATAGGGTAACTTAGAATGATTATTCTGTAAAATAATCAGCAGTCATATCACACCTCCCCCAACCCCTATCCAGAATTCAACCTTGATACCATGATGGAATCTCAATATGTAGTAGTATGTACAGAGTGGTTGCTCAGATGGAGATACAAGGACATTCTGAGAGGTTAGAGGGTTAATGTATAAAATCTCAAGATGGAGGTGATAAAAAAATCCATAGTAAAGAAACCAGATCAAGCTCACCATCAATTACTACAAAAAGCACTACTGCTAAGGCTAATTCCTTGTCACTAATCATGACAATGCAGTAAAATCCCCACGTTACTGCACTCATTTCACTGATGACTTACAAATCCAATAAAAATCCCATTCATAGGGAGAACACAACAAATAAAAACAAAGTACGTATATCAAAACAAATATTTTCTTTTTGTAATCAAATTTATATGTATTTAGCACTAAACATATAATCATAAAATCATTATCAGTGACTTTATAGCCTTCATCAAGTCTAAAACCACTTCACAAGAGATTTCACAGCCATCTACAGGTAAACATTTTGCAGTGGTAAAGAAACAAAGCCTTGAAAAAGTACTGATAGAATGGTAATTGCAGGAAGTGAAAATCATACAAGGAATATCATTAAGCATAAACATGATAGAATCTTAATTCATAACAAATCAAAATTGATTTCTTGCATCTAATACTGTAAGTCTAAATAGTTTCCAACTTGAAAAATTGCTGACAAATCAAAACTGAAAGTACACATTTTGCACATTAAAGAAAATAACATTAGATCATCAAACATTCATAAATCTACACAACACTGAGAACCTATTCTGTGCAGGATGCAACTTTTACTGGTATGCTGTTCTGTGCGGGAAACAGTTTTTGTCATTTCAAATTTGTTGCTTTTAACCTTTAGATGCCAAGAGTGATCATATCTATACATGTAAATACAGTTGATCATATCTATACATGTAAATACAATATCTGTAAAAAATTTACATTCTATCAGTTCAAAGAATGTAAACAAGTTTACCATTCCCATGCCCTTGTCACGGCTGAGGATGTGACTGTCTCTACAAGGTAGAAACTGTACTTCATTTTGTTGTCATTTGATTACTTTATTGTTTCATGACTGTTAAAGTGTATCATACAAATTCTAAAAATCATTTTGCCAAAATGCAGCCTTAATAGTTTTAGGTTCCTTGAGCTAAACCATGGGAAGGGGTGGGGGTACTAGATGCTACGTAATGAGGTTTACAGTACAATGAAAAAAAATCAAAACAGAATATACTTTGAAGTTAAACTTCTATTATATATACTAACAGATAAGGGTTTAAAGACAGGAATCACTAAGGGAAATCAGAGCTGAATTAAATTTTAGAAATACAATTATGAAGAAACTTTTGTTCAAAATACTTTTATTTCCTTAGTTACATTTAAGCCAACAAAAGATGTTATCCAGATCCAATATAAACAGTCTCATCAAAAAAGTTAGAATCCATCCAAGATATGTGGTGACTGAATTTTCCATCCACATGGTCCTTCATGCCCTAAGACCTTAAACCCCTTTTCCGTCTTGTGACTCACTTCAGTACCCTTGGTTCCATCTCCTGCCACATCCACTACCAGGTATCTACAGCACTCCACCTCCAGGTCCTACCCACTTACAACACACTCAAACCATACTGTAACACCCCAGTGCTGTGCCTTATTGCCCTACTTTTGTTTACATTTACTTTCATGATCAATATTTGTTTGATATGATACAGAAACAAGAATAAATCAAAAGAGCCTATTTATCGCAGCATTTCTTCTTCATACACATTCTCCCTTGTCTCTATACCTTAAAAGTAATAATACCATTAGCACTAGATCATCCACAATAATAAAATTAAATCCTCGATAAAAGATGTACTAATAACCTTATCATTTGTAGTTAACATACCTGATCAAAACCATCATCAACAGCAGCCATGTCTTTTTCTCTTCCTTACAATACTTATGAATCTGTCCAAAGAACTCCACTAGTTATACAAACTCCTTAAGCAGCACTAGGTTATTATCTTGTCAGCTCATTCAAATTTTAACTCTACTGTACTTGCATTATTGATAAAAAGGACTGCAAACATTAGGGAGCTTTAATTTTCTCCCATGCTGCTAACCACCATTAGCCAACACCTGAAATTGGTACAAAATATCAGTTTTATTCTCCCATCCTCTTAGGTATGTGTACTATGCACTAAAGATATATAAAAAGAGATAATTTGACAAATTAAGCTGGACCTACTTTTTTAATAACAATTTCATCCAAAGAAATCTTTGTGAGCAATGAATAATAGAATGATAAAAAAAATCTATATCCCCAAAGCAAACCCTTATTCTTTTCTGAAGGCTTTTTAATAACACCAGATGTGCATTTGCAACCTAAACTTATGACACACCACTCTGAAAACATCCTATTTATAATAGAGACCCCATAATGGCAGTAAAAGGGGACTTCTCATTAAAACGTTTTGAACTTATGACACTTCAGAACTAAGGTACATTGTATTGACTTATCATGCATCAACTTACAACAAACTGGAAAAAGTGAAAAAAAATCTGTACGTTTTACATACATAAAAATAGTTTCTTTGCATAATAAACCTTATCATCATAATCTGTCATGATTATATTCTTATAATGGATATCGTAATTATAACTCAGCAATATACCATTCAGTTTGTATCCCATCAACTGGTAAAATATGCTTGCATGTGTTCATGGCATCCATAGTAAGTGTATTTCGATATATTTTGAGAATCGTTGATCAATTTACCATTTCATATAACCACCTGTTTAGAAGTTGAAAATGTTTCTTGGATGGTTTTTGATATGTTTTGCACGACTCTGACCTTCATATGTACCGCAGATCACTACGTTTTGAAATATCCCTCCTTTATCCAATGTTAATGGGAGATCTCCAGTGAGAACCGGGGATGTTGAGGGGGGGGGTAGAAAATCACAAACAGGGGTGATTTGCTCTAAAAATGAAGGTCAGAATCGTTCAAAAAAACATCGGAAACAGAAGAAATACAATTTCAACCAAACCAAACCTAACCTAACCAGGTCCTGGGTGTCCGAAACTATACTAATACTAAAACAATGATACTCATGGGAGCACAGTATTGTAAGTGGAATTAAAGTAGTATGGTAGTCCAAATCAGCATTTTACTGGTGGATGCTATACATGACTGTCCGCATATAATAAATCAATAATAACTTGAGGGAAATGTATTTAACTGATTTGGTATCACTGGTGGTCCGAGTAAATGAAAGATCAGCTTAGCAAATTTTACTCAACCCTCACACACAAGTCTACAACACCCATACACATCAGTATCACATTTGGTTCATTTTTGGTCACTTATAACCGTACCTAACATAAAAGACTGTCTTGGAATTGCGCTTTACAACGAACACAACAATCTAATTGAGAAACTTTCCGAAAACGTGAAACATTATAACTATTATGTTGCGTTGCCAATGCTAATATTTGTTTACATTGAGAGCTCAAATGAGGGTCTGTCACAAGTTCACAACTGTCCACAATTGGTATCTGGAAAACGTGAAACCGTTGCATTAACCTATTATATATTAAAAAAACAGGTCATTTGATATCAAGGAATATTTTCAACTCGTATGAATTCACTCTTTTAAAAATCTTATAATTTGTTTTAGAATGCCGTGACTTCTTTTGAGGTCTACTTTTAAATTGAACGATATGTCTAACTACTACCTTTTGCTTAGAAAAAAAGATAGGCAGACAGATAAATATCATTATATCTAATATGTCAGATAAACTTTACATAAGCATAAATTATTTTCACTATCATAAGGTCTTTCCATTTAGATCATAATTAATGGAAGATATATTAATGAAAATTGTCATTAGATATACTAATAGTAGGCATAAAGTACTTGTGTCTATGGAATATACATGTCTTGTCTTGTAGTTATACTTTATTATATATGGGCAAAGTATCGGTAGCATTAGCCAAATTCTATATGTTTCCCGCCAAGTCAAATTGTAAACATAAACATGGAAGCATCTGAGAGCAGCATGGAGGTGGACCCTCCCCAAAATTCTAGTCAGAGTGGACCCTCAGGCACTAAAACTTCACACGTACCCTGGTAAATAATAAAGCAAACATCATATTAGGTAGTTTTGTCATTATCATTCTATGGGTGTAAATGTTAAGGAGTGTATGGATTGTCAATACAAGCATTCCTGCATTACAATAGGATAACTAAACGAATCGAGGGAATAGTTTCAGATAATTTATTTGGTAATTTCCTTTCCATATTGTTCATAACATTTCCTTATGGGATGAAGAAATTGGTATTATTAAATTTCAAACACTTTTTAGTGCTGATTAATGGGAGCGGAATTTGATTTGCTGTGTATATCATGGAAATTATTTTTTTCAAGTAGAACGTTAGTGGTGTGGGCTGTGTAGATAAGAAAATATGGAAATTAGAATTTGGTAAAATATGTTAGGTAAACACTGAAACCTGTGAAAACCTCATCCATCTTTTGGTACTCGTTAGTTACCTTATTGTGGAAGTTTTTAAGTAAAAAGATGTGTGTTATTGTCCTTCTTCATATGCATTACTGAGCACTGTGTGAGATTATGTGGACGGAATTCATACACAATGTTCCCTCACAAAGTACACAAGAATCAACACCGAAAAGTAAATATTGACTGCCAAGGTTAGGTTTTTTGATGTCCAGAGATGTTTTACAGATTTACTTTTTTAACCACATTTCTTTTGGATATTCATGGCCCTCCCTAATGTCAGCCTATCCATTATCGTAGAAAAAACAGTACTCTTAACCATGCTATGCTCTTTAAAATCAATGATAAAGACTGGAATGCAATGATACAAGTTTCCACCGATTGTAGCAATTCGGATGGTGGTGCTAAACTGAAAGTTTACCATTTTAATGCAGAGCTGTGAGTTGCTCCAAACATTTTACCCCTTCAAACATTGAATTTTACCCCATTCTAATAATTTATATAGGTGTTAGGTTTTAACACAACCTGTGTGACTTAAGTTACACAGTGTTAAGATGATATTGAACTCGTTGTTTTTGTAGACTTTATATAGGGGTGTATTGTCATAGCAGACAGCTCAGAGATTGATTATACCCAGTAAAATGATAGCATGCTTGTTGCAGGGTTTTGGGTAACATTGCTTGAAGAAATGGTGGCAATATGATTTCTAAACATTATATGAACTATTTTGATAATAAGATTTTTTGTGCATTTGCATTGTGTTTATATTTTGAATGTTACAAAATGGCACATTATAATACTGAGTCCATTTAAGACCTTGATGAATATTAGACTAGGTATTGTAAGCACTATATTTGATGTTCCTAAAACTTTCATGGTAGACTGTAAAAACATTGTATTACCATAGGAAAAATGTCTCCTTTTGGATGATTCCTACCCTTGTCAAAAAAATATTTTTAGGGTTTTACTTCCTTTTACTATAGTGTTTCAATCAGGAATGGTATATTACATAGAGAATCTTATTGACCACAATATCTAACTACAGGAGGCTCTTGCGTTGGGCATAAATGAGTTTTCATTGTCCCACAATAGGAATTAACACCAAGTTTCAGTCATTATTTGATTTCTGAATTGGGCTATACTTGCAGGATTGAAAAATATCGTCCAACAACTTTTCCTGAGATTGTTGGTAATGAAGAGACTGTGGCAAGATTGGAAGTTTTTGCTAAGCAAGGCAATGTCCCTAACATCATTATAGCAGTAAGTATATGATGAGATTTTGGAGTTTTCTCAAGGATTATCTGACTTCACATAGTTATCAAATTTTTTCTTCTTTATTGTTCAGTGTCTCTTCAGGTAGAAAAAGAAATGTGCAGAATTTATTGATTAGGCTTAACTGTTAGTTCTATTCTTAACTTTTCCTAACATTCAGACTCATGAGGCAGTTAATAGTATTACTGGAAGCCAGAGGCACTATGCTGAATTATATGGTTATGACAAAAACTAACTCAGTGGACTGAACCAGGGCATGTGGAGCATCTGGGGGTAAACCATGGAAAGGTCTACGAGGCGTGGTTGTGGAAAGGGAGATGTGTTTTGTATTTCCTGTTACCTGTCAAATGAAACAGTACTTACTTTCATCTACACAGTAATTGAAACATACTGTCTAGCAGACTTTCTTGGGCATAAGGCATGGAGTTTCAGAGTACCACATACCATCATTAAACAGAAATATCATACTAGTCTGTCACAGCAACTTTTCTTTCCTTTCAGGGTCCTCCTGGTGTGGGCAAGACAACCACTATTTTATGCTTAGCTCGTGCCCTTCTGGGCCCTAACTTCAAAGAAGGTGTAATGGAATTGAATGCCTCAAACGACCGTGGTATTGATGTTGTACGCAATAAAATTAAGATTTTTGCCCAGCAGAAAGTAACCCTTCCAAAAGGAAGGCATAAAATCATTATTCTAGATGAAGCAGACAGGTAAATTATCATTAGCAAGTGGTTTTTATGGATTTTCCTAATTAAATGGCCTAAATAATTGTTTAAAACATTTTCATTGATGTACCATGTATGTAGGCTGATTTCTTCCAAGTTTTTACATGTCTATAAAGTGATAAGACATAGGAATGTGTTCATTTTCTATGTAATTATCATCTTTCTTTTTTTTACTGAGTCTATCTCAAGTGCCATTATTTTTATGCAAGCTTTGAAATTATACAAACCGGTCTTTTAACAGTTTTTCTCCCCTGCCTTAGATCCCATGGTATTTCAGTTGGCAAAACTCAAAGAAACGTTTAGTCTGCTCTCCAGCTTCTCGGGGTGAAACAAAGTTTCAACCCACTTTATGAGATTAAAGCATTGCTTCTTGAAATGAGGACCCACTGTATATCAGGTTTTAATTCCTTTTCTTGGATGTACATAAGGCCCCATAAGGTAGTGGTCCTCTCCTTTATGGTTTTCCCTTAACCTCGTCTATCTGTTATACAGGCTTTTCCTTTTCCTTTGCCTTTTAGCATTTACAACTTCTTTTCTTACATCTTTTCAAACACTTCATTTGTCCAACTTTTTGTTATGCCCTTCAGTTTAATTCAAAAAGCTGGTATCTCTTACCGTTGTCATTCATTTGTCCAACTTTTTGATATGCCCTTCAGTTTAATTCAAAGAGCTGGTATCTTACTTTTGTCATATAGCTGGTCTCTCTTACCATCATCATGGCTCTTAAGAAACTTCAAGTTGGTTATCATGTTCTCTTTAATGTAATTTCCTTTCCTTTATTGTGGCATCCAAAGAGCAGGTAACTCTTACCATCGTCCTGTAGCGGGTCTCTGTTACCATCATCATGGCTCTTAAAAACTTTAAGTTGGTTATCATGTTCTCTTTAACGTAATTTCCTTTCCTTTATTGTGGCATCCTAGGATAAATGTGACTGATAAATTCTTGCAGTGTGAAGTTACAGCAAAAGATCTTTGTTAATTTCTTTGCATCTTTCTTTTCAGTATGACAGATGGTGCCCAACAAGCTCTGAGAAGAACTATGGAACTTTATTCTAATACCACTCGCTTTGCATTAGCTTGCAACTCTTCAGAAAAAATTATAGAGCCAATCCAGTCACGATGTGCAATGCTTAGATATTCTAAGCTCACTGACTCTCAGGTACGCTTAGACTGTCATAGTATATTACTCTGAGAGGCAGTAGACTTTAGGTACGAAAACTTGTGTTGTGATGAAGCTTTACATTTCTGAAATACCTGTTTTTTTTAATTAAATAGTTTACAGATGGCCTGAGTCTTAGAAATTATCTTCTTAAAAATGACGTAGTTTATAAGTATCATTTCTTGAGATCATGGAAAATAACACTTTTACTGTAAGATTTTCAGACAGACATTTCACAAGCCCAAGGGCATGCATCCTAGGATTCTATAACAGCCTAATTTCTGAAGATTTTCTTCGGTCCTTGGTATTTTCTTTACCAACTGAATCATCAGGTTCTATGAAAATGGTTATTTTTATATTCCCTGCTATAAAGCAGAGGGGCATGATGGCATTTCCATTTGTTTGGTCTGTGTAATGCCTAGCAGCTATAGATTAGGAAAAAATAATGATTGTTCAAAACTTGAAATAAGAATGTGTTTTAAAGATAAAAAAATTACAGATAATTCAATGTTAGCATTCTGAATGTTTTATGAATCAGCTGCAAGGAAGCTGTTAATGGGCAGTAATAGATGCACATGATCTTCAGGGCTTAAATACCTGTTGTGAAATGGCTGTTGAAATTATTCTTTGACAAGGTTTTGATAATACAGTTCTTTCTTAGGTGCTTGCTAAAATTCTGCAAGTATGCTCAAAGGAAGATTTAAGCTACACAGAGGATGGTCTTGAAGCAATAATATTTACAGCTCAAGGTGACATGCGACAAGCACTTAACAACCTCCAGTCCACTGCACAAGGTTTTGGTCATGTATCATCAGAACATGTGTTTAAGGTATGGCTTCCAGTAAATGTGAGTGGGTTATGCATCTCAACTCTGGGTTTGATAAGTCTCTTGACTTAAGTTTACATATCTAGGAAACAGATAGATTTATTATTTGTTTAATTTTACAAATAAATGAAAGGTAAAGGCATTAACTTGCTCTACCTTGCTGGTGATTAGTTTGATGAGAAAAGGCACATAATGAATGAGATCAAGAACTAATTTTTTGAAAACATGTTTAAAAATGGTCATTGTTTGTTTTATTTTCTGACCTTCAGAAATATGCACTTAAATGATAGACAGGACAGATTAATGAAATATACCAAGTTAGTATTTTGATAATATAGTGTATCTGAGATGTTATCTTTTATTTATCATTTTGCTGTTCCTTTCATGTGTTGATTTGAAATATTCCAAGATGCCAACTAAATTTGTTAATTAGTTGTGCTTTCTCTATCGTGGCTGTTCTCTGATAATCATCTTTTGCAGTGTCCTTTGCTCACACTTTAGCAATTTTTTGGCATGCTTTCCTTTATTATGTTTACTGTATACAACATTAGTGATACACTGGCTAGAATCTTAGTTTTTTTATGTGCAACTAGGAGCATATAATGTTGAGAGAATGTCTTCCTTATAAGGGATGTGCTTCATGTATGTCTTTTGCCAGAAGAGAAAGATAGTTAGCCTTAGAGAAGCTTGTGGCATCCTAGGATGATTGTGACTGATAAATTCTTGCAGTGTGAAGTTACAGCAAAAGATCTTTGTTAATTTCTTTGCATCTTTCTTTTCAGTATGACAGATGTTGCCCAACAAGCTATGAGAAGAACTATGGAACTTTATTCTAATACCGTCTTGTGTAGCTAGAATACTTTTGCTCATTTAGATAGATTGTTTACTTTTAAATGGGGAACTGTAAGCTAAACAGAAGTGAACTCTAAGAGTATCAAAGCCAGCCTAAACTTTCTTTTCAGGTGTGTGATGAGCCACACCCTATTCTGATCAAAGAAATGATTCAACATTGCGTTAAAACAAACTTCGATGATGCATACAAGGTAATTCATACTTCCTGGGAGGACTTATGTATAAGGACTTTCACACATGCATACGTGACAAGCACACAGACAGGGAGTATCCCCCTTAGTATTCCCCACCAGATATCCCGGTAGGATTTTAGAAATTTTTGCCTAAATTTCCCTTAAAAAGTTGACCCTTCCCATGTACAAGTTGTTATAGATGGATCATTCATTTAAACTACTACTTTTTGTTGTACATCGTTGTGAATTGTAAATTTTACACTGGAATTATCTATTAATTGAGGATTTTGTGAACTGAATTATTGTAATTTTTGTAGAAGTGAGAATTTAATAAGTAGAATAAAGCTAATACATTAGATTTTATTCAGCAAAATTAGTAAAACTTGTGTGGAGATTGATTTCACTTTGAGAATTGTTATGTTTAACCAAATTTAAATATTTGTTTACTATATCATAGCAGTATAATCTAACTGTATAAATGTGAAACAAGCTTTTTTAAAAGATTGCAACAGCATCAATGATTTTTTTTGTCAAAATAATATATTACGGTGTTTGGCCTTAAACTGATCATTTGTTAACTGGCCTTCTACCCATCTATGAGCATCTCCCTCCAATATTCCTTGTGAGTGGGGACAATATCTTCCATCTAAAATTCCATGTGGGAAACTGATAAGCGCAAGAGTGTCAGAGATTTAGCACTGCGATATAAAATGCTCTCCTCGTTCCCCTTGAATAGTAACACTGCAACATACACACAAAGAGATGGGGGCCTCATGAATCTAGAACTCACTCTCTAAGTGGATAATTGCACTCAATTATTTCTCTTTGTACTCGTATCTCTCATTATCGCTCCATTCCCAGTTCTTTGGGTTAGATCAAATACGCATCACCCCGTGTTGTGCAAAATAGATAACTATTGTGTGTGACAATTTGATGCAGTGCTAAACCCTAAATTAAATTCTTGATATGGCACTTCTGAAATCACATTTCTGTTGTTATCAGTTTTGTATTCATACTCTTCTTATTACCCTTAACTTCATTTTCTTCCTCAATTCTGTGGTCAGCCATTGAGTTATCAATACATTGATGTCTTATTTCTGTTGTAAAAAATACTCTGCTACCTCCATAGCCTTCCTCCATAACACAGTAGTATTCTTAACACATTCTTTGATCCCTCGAATAACTAAACCATAAACCTCTTTTAGTTTAAGGACTTTTTCATGCTGATTTTCTTGAATGTGATCTCGATATCTTTGTGATGGTGAACATTGCCATTTATCTGTTTATCTATCTATCTATCAATCTTACCTTTACTCCCATTTATACGGGATGGATCAAGTGCATACAGCCTCACATTTTTCCATACACATCCTTAGGTTTTGTCCTGTATGCTTTATTCAATAGAAATTACCACACTAGTACAAGCAAATCATAATTTTTCTTTCCTTCCATCTGTCTATAATAATGTTACCATGTCACCTTGAGAAATTCTATTAGGAGAAAAGCCTTGGTTGTACCCTGCTTGATTGATTTGTTAGTTGAGATTAATGCATTCATTCACAAATTTTTGATGCACAAAAATGTCTTATTATACTTGATTTACAAGCATTTCTCATGGCTTCCTTGTTTGTAATACCTCTAGCCCCAAATAATTCACTTCTTCCATATGCCCATGTCTACCTGTTGTTGAACTATCACTTGTACTACAGTATATCTTAATCTTACCATCTCCCATGCACCTTATAATGTTTCATGCAAGTACATGCTTTCTTAAAATTTCTTTCATTGCAAATTTTGCAGTTTTCAATTGGAGTGTGAAAACCATATTTTTGCATAGGAATGATTTTCAAACATTTTCTTTCTTCATTTCATATTTGACTTAGAATGTTTTTTTTCTTTCTTTAGATCCTAGCGCACTTGTGGAAATTGGGTTATGCTGCAGAGGATATAATCAGCAATATCTTCAGAGTCTGCAAGAATACAAACATGGCTGAATTTCTTAAGTTAGAATTTATCAAGGTAAGCCTAAATGTAACTCACATATATTTTCAAAGCTGAGATGGGATTAGGATGGTCTTGATTTATGAATGGTAATACTCTATAGAATTAGCCAGATGAGTCAATTAAGATGTAACAGAAAGATATTACTCTAGTGATAGAGGAGTGTTCAGTATTATGTATTTAATACATATCGAGACTGAGTTGAACTTCAAATCACAAAATTCTTGTGCTTAAGATTTTCATTTATTGCGTTAGAGAATTCTTATCAGTGAAGTAGGGTATTGTTGTAGGGTATATATCTGTTTGTTGATGAATTTTGCTATCATTTGCAATTTTTTTTTACCTGATGTATGATAACTGTTTTGATTTTTGGAGACAAAGCTGTTTGTTGATGAAAACTTATTCATAGTGTAATACATAGGATATGACAAAGGGGAACCTTTGTTGTGTTCAAGCCTTATGATTTTGCCCCTTTGTTTCTTGTATAATTATTTCAGAAAGAATGCAGCCCATTGAGACCTATGTTATTGTAAATGGCAATTTTGATTACAACTTGTCAAATGACCTAGTTCCACGCATATCATCATGTACCATTTATTCATATCTTTAAGAAATTTTTATTGGATGCAGTTGTGTAATGGTAATGGTCTCTATCCACTTAACTATATCTTTGATGCCTGTTCCCTCAGGGGACTCCCTCAAGGGGGCTGCCACTGCAAAAGAGCCTCCATTACTGATGAACTCTATAGTCAATTCTTAGCCTGTAGAGCCTCACAGGCTAATGTTCCTTCCCACTACTTCCTAATGTTCCTGCCTGCTACTTCCATTTATTGCTTCTACCATTTTGCTAAAAGGCAATGTTAGCACAAAAGGCTCACCACAGGAAAATGTAGTGACAAAGAATGAGTTGTGCGATTAAGTGTTCTCAAGTGTTGTGTGTAACAATGAGAGATTGTATGTTTGTGGACAGAATGCCAATAGTCCATGTATGGGTGAGGCAGAAGGAAAAAAAAAAAAAAAACAGTTACCCAAGTCAGAGGAGTGCAATTTGCCATTGAAGTGCTGGTTTTTGATACCCAGACAGGTAGCACTTTGGCTTCATTGATATATTATTTTTGTGCAGTGTCGAATTGACAAACTGTGAATATTCTCACAAGTCATTTAGGAATCACTGGCCATACAAGTAAATGGAGAAGTCCCTTTTCTTACAGTATTTTCTTGTTTTTACAGGAGATTGGTTACACTCATTTACGTATTGTGCAAGGGACATCCACTCTTCTCCAATTATCAGGACTTTTGGCTCGATTGTGTTCCAAGTCTCTTGAACCACCCAAAATATAAGGTCATTCATGAGTATCCTGTTTCAGAATAAATTTTTTTTATGATGTTTATTGTTGAAGATATTCTGGTGCACTGTTGTGAGTGAAGTATGAAGTATCCTTCAGCAATATAGAGCTTTGATTTTATCTATATATGAACTTAGAAATTAGTAATTGGGGAGATCCCAAGCCATAAGTTAATTGTAACTTAGAACACTGTGAATAATTTGTAAGTGACTGGGAATCTATACCATTAAACTTGTTCATGCAATCTGACTTTAATTTTATGGCATTCACAGAGTTCAGAAGGGTTTCAGGGAGTTTACAGCTTTAAGAGAAGAGTATCAAGCATTGTGTTCACCATTGTGAAAATCATCATCCCAACCCAAACTAACCTAAGTCACATCTGGTCTCATTGATTGGGAATATTGACATACCCTTGTATTATAGCTTGTTTTTTAAACTATTTTAGACTTTGATGAAAAGTAGTCAAGAAATGGGTGCATTTGATAATTTACTTATTGATGCAATTTGGGTTTTAATGCACGGTGAATTATTTGGCGAGCTGACACACTTAAAAATAATACTGTACACAAACACAGTGTGTTATGTGAAACTGTTAACAGTTAATGTAGTTTTTAAAAATTGTATGTTTAAAGGAAAGTTGATTATTTTAGGAACTTTTGGTACTACATTTGTATAAGCTGTATTTTGTTAGAATCATTTGAAGACCGTTATATATTATGACATCGGAAGCATTATAGGACCCTGCCTGCACGCGGTAACAGTGTGAATGAAAAGTAACTTTCAGCAAGGTTGTATCATTGTCTGTGGACAAACAGGATTACAATATCACCAAAGAGCTTTTCACTTCAGAGGAGTCAATCCTCCTCTGCTGCTGACTGTAATGCAGCCTTGATATTGAAGGAACCCCATGAAAGGGGTATTGGGATTTTATGATTAAAATAATGGAGAAAAAGGCATGAAACTTGAAATTTTAAGCATTCCTCTCATTTCCAGAAACTTCCATTACTAAAATTCTGCTGTAAAATTTGTTCATCATGATAATACTTACATTGATAGAAAATGTTAGAAATGTGAAAATTCATGGACTTTAATTCAGTATTTGGAAGTCAAATTTATTGTGCTCACAGATTTCATTTTTCCTGCATGCACAATGGCTGTTCAGGTGTTGGAATAGCACAATTCTTAACACTGACCATAAAGCTGACGAATCCTGTTTAACAGGAGCTACAAAAAAAATATGATTTTTTTTCATATTTTCAGGAATATATTGTTGAAATGCTGAATGTATTTTAGATAGAATTAACGACTCATTCTTAGATTGGCTAAAAGCTCATAATGAAAACTGAAGATATGGCTGAACATTTAAAGCCTTATTGCTCGAGATCCTGAAATAAGAAGCTTAAGCAGTGGAATATGGAATTGGAAATATCACTTTTATTTGTTTGTTAATTTCAAATACTTTTTCCAGATATATGTGTAATTATAATGGGAGTTCCATCATGCCTTTTTCCACAATACTGACTTGTGTTTAAAGTTTTAAATTATCACATGTATTGTCTCTGTGACTGAACCTCACGGATGTTCTGTTGTTTAATACATAATGTGCACTTATTGCCAACTATAGTACATTGTCACGTGAGGTACAAGAACAAAGGTTTGTATATGTGATTGTCATGCAGATTATTTGAACATGATTTTTGTATGTGCTTCTCACATTCCCATGCAATTTTGATATTTGAAAATATAGTTTCACATTCACCATTATAACAAAACATTCTCTCCATGAAATGTGTTTGCTGTAGAGTACAACTTGGTGATTTAGATACATATAGATCCATTTTCAGATGGTGAAATTAAAGACAAATGTTACTTCATGTTTCTGCATTTTATATGAAGGGAAATGTTTATGCCAAAACACAAGATATTTTTGTACGTAAGAGGAACAAGTGTTTTAATGTCATCGTAACTTTGTCGAGTGCCTAAGAAAATCTCTGATAGTGTCATGTGGTGGTATATGGTAACTCAATTTGCATACAATAAGATTCTGCATGGATCACAATACTCAAAATTAGGGCAGCAGATGATGGGATTTGCATGAAACTGACCAGAAATGTTTTTGAGATTCATACTGTTGAGCTTTGTACACATTAATGGCTCAATATTTTCTAATAAAGTATTTATTTAAGGTTGTTTATGTTTCCAACTAGTACATGTCACTTGTTAATTTACCTAGCCCAAGTCCAGCTGAGCTCTTGCCATAACTTAGCACCTCAACTTTTCCACCTACTTTTCATATTCTTATCTTTGGAATACTGGGCCAGCTTGAACTAAACTTGGTAAGGATGGCCCTTTGGTGTTGCCTTGGCAAATATTTTAGTATCAGATGACCCTGACCACCGTCCACGATGGCCACCATCACTATAAATAGTCCATATCTTAACTTTTCACGCTTCATTCCTTTGAAAATCACCTGGCCAACTTGAAACAAACTTAGCAGGGATGGTCATTTGATGGTTTTTTAAATTGTGTTGACCCAAGCCACCATGCAAGTTGGTTACAGCAATTGAAAACAATTGTCTTTAGTTTTTCACATTTCAAGTCTTCATTGAAACGACTGAATCTGAACCAAACCTGGCTTTCTTCATCTGAACATAGCCTTGCAACCAAAATGAACTTTCCAATTTTCCTTCATCTTATTTCCCAGTTCCTAGTTACATGCATCCTGGTGTACTAGGGGTCATCTACCTTTCAGGTGCACCATCAACCTTACCATTATCTCTATACTTTAAAGTTAAAGCATGGCAAATCTTTTCTATTTCAGCAAAACATATTTTATCTCGGAGAATGGATACCTCCCATCCATATCCTGCATGTTGTTGAAAGTTTTTAAATGGACCAGGAGCCAAAAGATTTCTCCTCGATGGTTCATTCAGTCGTATGTTTCTAACTTTACCTCTGGGGCAAGAAAAGTGTGTGGGAACAGAAAATAACCATACAACTAACTAGCAAATAAACCACCAATTAGTGGAACATACAATAACTAAACAACTAGGATGTACTATACTTTAGACAAAAGAAACCCACAGTATTTGAACATGGAGCAACCAGAACATACAGGGCAAAAATTAGAACGAATTAGACAACAAAGGGAACTTATAGTGACTGAACATAGGCAATTAGAACATACAGTAATAGAAGAAGGAATTACTAGAACAATTCTGGTCAAAGAACACAAGATAGTATAACAAAACGGCACGTCTCCCAGTTGGAAATGATCGCTCTAATTACCTTGGAAACATGACAGAAATTGGTGCGGTATTGGATACACAAACACAGTAAACAACTACCTTCATGTAAATATTAGTCGATTAAAAACATTTGATGTAGTGCCGTTCCTAAAATTATAGTAACAGTATTGATTATTATATTTTGCCCTATGACTTAAGCTCAATAATGAAGTTTAAATGGTGACAAATTACCCAGTC
>JAUTXX010408099.1:0-12988 GCA_032273605.1 Panulirus laevicauda
AAATACATGGTTGTGAAGAGAGGCTGAAAGTTCCAGACAATGAATTGAAGGCTTCAGAGGAAAAGTTTGAATCAGTTGCAGATCATTCTCAGAATGATGAAAATTCTCATATATCAGAGGAAGTAAACCAAGAAGTAGAAGATCTGAAACTAGAATCTTTGTCAAAAGTAGATTTAGAAACTGAGGAAAGTGCAGTTAGGAAATCCAAGAGTACGTCTGATGCAGGGAATGAAATAAATCTACCCAAAGTTCCTTCAATAGGTACAATTGGTCAGCTTGATAGTCTTGAATTTGCTCAGCTTCTTGGCAATGAGGCTAGTCGTCTTGCTGAGGAGTTTATGAACTGTTCCACTGACTCTGGTCTTCCTGATTCAGATGATAGTAGTCATATTAGATCTGGTAGCTTAAATTCAACCATGGCAGATACAAGTTATACTAAATCTCCTCAGTATGGGGCACATCTGGATGAAAGTGTCAACCCCTTCCAAAAGCATTCAAGAATATCCAGGTCTCCACCCTTGGGGAAGAGAGGTGTTGTCTGTGGAGCAGAAAGTGGAGATGATGCACATGTACATGACCCCTACAAGGCAAGAAGATCACAGAAACGGGAGAGTGTCATGGGAGAAGAGAGATCGGTATGTAATTTCTTGTTTTGATTTTCTCATGATTTCTTTGTTGCTTGTATAAAATATTAAGTGTTCACCTCTTTCCATACTAAGGTAGCAGATAAGATTATTATATATGATATTTTTCATGGACAGCATTAGAGGTGGCATTCATAAGTTATTTGGTGAATTATGATACCATATTGATATCTTACTGGCTGGTAGTGTATCCCAGTTTACACAAAGCCTGTCATTACTAGATAATAGCTTATGATAATAAACAATATGTAGTTTAAACTTGGAAGAAGCAAGAAATCCTTTCTAGGGCATAGTGATATTGAGGTGAAACTGTTACAATATATGCAGTCATAATTTTGAGATGGTGTTTAGGCCTGTGATACTTGGCATGTTGTTCTGGTAATATTAAGATATTCAGCAGGAGGGATTATCTGTCATATGTAGCTATTCTCCTATAATGTGGTCTGGATTAAGTGCATACAGCCTCTCTTCACTCAAATATATCTTCGACTTAAGATATTCAGTGCTATAATAAACAAAGGCTTTCTCACTGATATCTTTTCCCTTTGTTATTGTTAGTTTACAAATAACCAAAATGTCTCTGTCTGCACCGACACCTTCTCATACAAAGTACCTTCATTCACCGCTATTGAAAATCATCTCTAGCATCATCAAAAATACATGTTGCTCTAAAGAATTCATTGAATGCTCTGTCCATCTTTTTGTGGTCTCTTTTTTTCCCCCTCAACTGCCTTTGACTAATAAACAACTGTTATAATGTATGCAATGAAAAAGAAACATCAGAGAAGTGAAAAGTGAATCGAATGTTGTTTACATGACATAGCAGTGGTGACTGACTGGAGACAAACTCCAGAATCTGTGACTTTTTGGTAAATTGTGTGAAAAGAGAAAGTTGAGTGTGAATGTGAACAAAAGTAAGGTAATGAGATGCAGTAAGGGATTGCTGTAAGATGGTTTAATAGTAAATTTGAATGTTGAAGACCTGGAGGAAGAAATGCTTTACATATCTGAGAGTGGATTTTGCAGCAGAAGAAACTGTATGAGCTGAAGTGAGTTATACGATGGGAGAGAGGTATAAGTTCCTGGTGCATTAAGGCATATGGAAGAATAGGCATGTCTGTTTGAAGGTATTTTAATCCCAGCAGTATTGTATGGATGTGAGTCTTGGACTTTGAACTCAAAAGAATGGAAAAGTGTGGACATGGCAGAAATGAAATGTTTGAGAATGGTATGTGGGTGCAAGGCATTTGACTATGTAGGGAATAGCAATGTAAGAGGGATTTATTGTAGTAAATGCAGTTTGACTTAGAGATGATGAGGTTGTGCTAAAGTGGTTTAGACACATGGAGATGAGTGAAGAATGACTGATTAAGAGGATCTGTGTCAGTAATGTAGTGGGGAAGACCAAGGAGAAGGTGGAAGGATTGAATGGGTATAATGAAACTGGATAATGAGAGATGGATGATGCTTATGCTCCTGGAAATGAGAGGACAAAGGAAGAGAGCTGAGCGAGTGTATCAGCATGTTTTGGTATTAGGTATCGAGTGTTAGTGATGGGTGATTTGAACATGAGGGTTGGCAATGTGGCAGTTGAGTGTGTAATTGGGGGGCATGGGGTACCCAGTGATATTAATGAAAATAGTGAATGCCTTGTAGAGTTGTGTGATGAAAAAGGACTAATTATTGGGAATATTTGGTTTTTAAAAGGGGTCCAAGTACACATGTAGTAGGAATGATGAGAAATGGGTAGGATTGGATTATGTACTTGTTGATTTGCTAAGGAGAGATGTTTTTTGGATGTGATTGTGCTGAGAGGGGCAGCTTGATGTGATGTCTGATGTTTGGTGGAGGCGAGGATGAAGGTTTGTTGAGGCTTTAGAAAAACAGTAAATTATGTGAGTGGGAAGAGGATGGTGAAAGTGAATGAGCATGAGAAAGAGGTTTGTGTGAAGAGATTCCTGAACCATTCAACCCTTCACCTGTAGCTTAGTTTGACTCTTAGCTATATCATTCAGGTTTCTCTCATCAAACATAGTACATTCTCACTTGTTTTCTTCCTAGTTACAGCCATGTACATTCAGCATCCATAGCCTGACCCTTGGGAAAAGAAAAAAAATCTCTCTACTTTTTGGAAAGGGGAGGATTTCCATCCCCTGCTTCCATCCTTTTTTGTTACCTTTTATGTAGGGGATAGGTGGATACAGTAATAATCTTTCTTTCCTATTCCCTGTCATGAAAGGTGCACTTATTAACACTGATTAAACAAGAATAAGAAAATGTATTGACAAAGTGAAAAGAATTGTAAAGGTAACAATTGTTATAACTAGTCAGTATTAAGGTTGACATTGATAAGAAGAGATTGATGTATTATAAAAAATTTGTCTTATGTTGAATTGAATTTTATGAATTCAGGACATAAAAGGCTCTATAAAAGCAATTACTGTTGTGATAAATGTTAAGAAATGCAGAAGGTTTGGCCACATTTCCAAGTGTGTCAGAGATGATTCAGTAGTACACAGTTTGGCATAATTTTAGAATGTCAGGTTATCTCGATACTGCATAGTCATTTATTTTATTTATATGTATTTTCCTAAGGATCCTTTAAGAAAGGATTCTTGTGTTACCCTGGAGGTTTTGCAGCTTCAAGGTTGCACTACTTCCAAATATCACAGACATGATGGAATCTTTTAGTGTGAGAATGTCTTTTGACAAAACTGTACTCCCAGTTGTACAGTCATGCCAAAGGTGACTTTTCATTTGCAGTGCGCATTATGCAGGTGGAATCTGGTAACACCTGACACTGAATATGGGAGGTTTGTAAGACTGAGACAGGAGCTAGAAATAAGAAAAATCTGTAAGTCAGAAAAAAGAGGAGGGAAAACAGAAAGCCAAAAATCAAGACATGCATGATGCAGATACAGGAAACAAAAGAATTTCAAAGAGAGTAGATGCAAAGGTAGTACTTGTAATATGAATTCAGGTGGATTAGTAGTTAATTGTAGAGAAATGGAGTTAGAGACAGCACAGAGAATATCAGACTAGATGTAGTTGAGTTGGTGAGATCACGCTTGTGAAAGAAATCTGCTCAAGTCTAGTAATGTGTAAAGGATATTCACTAGCTAGGAAAGAAAACACAAGAATACGTTAGGTCCTTTTACAAAGACATAACGTAATGTTTCAGGATCCATCAGTGGAAAATAATCCTTTCATACGATTTATCCGTCTTTATGTTATTTTTTTGATCTTTGGTTTTAGTACCATTTACACAGGATGGAACATATGCATACAGGCTCTCGGTTTACTCATATACATCATCAAGCAGTGTCCAAAATGCTTAAGGGAAACATGGGCTTTCAGTGTGTGATATGAGTGTTTCTTACGTGATAGAATTCAGTGGTGTTGCCAGACTCCTCCTGCTTGAAGTTACACAGCAAGTGAAAAGTCACCTTTGGCACCTTGGGAATACAGTCTTGTCAAAGGATTTCTCTAGAAATCCAAAGGAGTTCATTTTTCCCTGCCCCTGGAAGTAACACAGCCTTGGGTTGCAGAAGGCTTAGGAAAGAGATCCTGGGTAACACGAGGACCTACTTAGAAATTAGTCCTGGGGTTACCATGAATAGATAAATGAAAAATACTTGTCTTGAAAAACGAATGATTTGACACAGTCCTTTACAGAATGTTGGTAGAAATTTAGAATTCAAGGCAGGTGTTGTAGAAGAATTTCATATGTTTATAAATGAGTTGCAGGGGTAGAAGAGAACAGAGGAAATGTGAGAGGTACCTTCTCAGGTTGGGATAAGGTATTCAGTGGTATTCCACAAGGGTCAATTTTCAGGTTGCTGCTGCTCCCAATCTTTTTAAATAACTTTTTAGAAGAACTCTGATCCTTTCTGACTGTGTTTCCAAGTGATCTAAGGTGCACAAGAAAATAAGAGAATATTCAGAATTGTGGCAACTTGAGACCCATACTAGTACCAGCTTTGGTCAGATACATAATTAATGAAATTCAGCAAATGGAAAAGGAGGGTGTGTCATTGAAAATGAGGCCTGGAATGATATCAGAAATGTACTTGAGGGATTGTAAGGAATGGTACAATACCAAAGTTATGACAAAAAAAGTAATTTAGTGTGTTGTAAAGGGTGGTTACTCTTAAAACTGTCTTTAGGTGCACAGACAGATGTTCAGCAAAGTCAGGTATGAATTATGAGATAACAGTGGAAGGAATAAAGATAATAGAGAAATTTAAGATGATAATTTAAAATAACTGATGAGGTATTTAAAGGAAACTAAAATCTATAGTTTTATATAAATAGTTGCAGGTGCCTTGGTCATGTTGTGGTTAGTGTTGCTTACTACTAGCCATTGGGTTAGGTTTGAACCCCATCTTGGGCAGATGGGATGCAGCTCACCCAGGTTTTCACTTTTACTATTGTTGGTTGATGAATAGGTAACAACTTTGGTTGGGGTAAAGCACCACAGCTGTGACAGGCCTGGCCACAGACACTTTGTAACTAAGCTCAAGTTAACCCATGGACGTCCTCGTTCAACACCATTTTCACCATCCCATTTGAAGGGGTACTATTTTCACTGATAATCAGTTCGGAGAACAGATTTGTTCATACAGGAATTTGAGAAAATTCAGAACCTACTTTTTGAACTTTATGAAAACATCACTAATGGAAATTTCTAGATCCTGAAGCATGTGCATTTTATATGAATACTCATAATACTCTGTGATTTATGTAAATTTGCAATGATCATTGTAATTATATCTAATGCTGAAATCTCCCTCTTGTCTTCAGAATGTAACATAGATCTAATGAGGAAAAAGAGAGAGATTGAATGAAAAAAGATGGACTGAAAATTTCTCTATTTGAAAAATAGTTATCCTTGTTGTTTGTTCCCTTTTTCTTTTCTTTTTTTTAAACTTGGTAACACCCCAACATTGGTAGAAAATTAACCAAGGTAATCAGAATAAGAAGTTTTTGGTGAAGTTGTCTAATTTTTTTGATCTGTTTTGCTGTTGTCTGCATTTACAAGAAGTCAGTTCATGTCAAGTCTCCTCCAAAACACTGCCGTCATAGAAGGTCAGTTGCTTTCATGTCACTTGCAAACACTTTCACTGTAAGTTAGTTCTATTCATCCCTCTCTGGACACTTAAGTCACAGTAGGTTATTTCTTAAAAAAATTTCAGCAAGCATTGCAGTGTTACAGGTTATTCATGTTGAGCATCAAATAGCAATTACTCTAGTTTATTTAATGTTGGGTCTTGTGGAAACACTGTTATCATTGCATATCACAATTATAAATGCTAGCTTCCCATGGTACTTATTCACTTTGTATTCCATATTTGTTCCAACCCGTAATTTGTCACTGGCATACTTAGGTCTTTCCTCATGTACTCCTTCACTTTGTCTCTCAGGTGATTGTTTGTTTCTTTACTTATGATAGTATTCACCTGATTCATGTTTAAAGCAGGTAGCTTAAACAAAATCTTTCCTAAGCATTACAGTTGTTGGACATTGTCACCTTTAAGTGTCAGAGACCCATTTATAGTGCTTGTGTTCTGTCTGTCAGTATCTGGCATGTGTACCTCATTATCTAGCAGGATGATCCATGGAGTTTCTTTTTCAGAATTCCTATCCAATACAAGTCTTAACATGCTTGCATACTGACATTGTACACTCAACTAGTTCATCTTTCTACCTTGCACTGTCTGACCTGCCTGTTTTTGTTGTAATCTCGCTTTTACCCTGGAAATCATTTGGGTGTCAAAACATCAGAGATATGTGGTAATTAGTCAACAATAGAAACACTTTAAAAACATGCATTAGACACATATTGGAAAGGGAATGTCAAAGATCTAGACAAGGATGGAAATGGCACATTTTTATATTGGAGGCAGAAATTAATCATAGACATGCTGCATAAGGCCACAACTAACTCAACAAAGGAAAACAGAGCTGTCAAAAGAATAGGAAGACATTGACTGTAATAGCAATTAGCATTCCTGACTGATGCATTCACGGGCCACCTAATTTCCCACATATTTCCTGTGTTGTAGAAGGTGGCTGAAAGGGAAGGGAATGGAGGGCTGGAAATCCTCCCCTCCTGTTTTTTTACTTTTCAAAAAAAGGAACATAGAAGGGGGCCAAGTGAGGATATTCCCTCTAAGGCTCAGACCTTTGTTCTTAATGCTACGGGATGGCGACAAGAATGGATGAAGGCAGCAAGTATGGATATGTACATGTGTATATATGTATATGTCTGTGTATGTATGTGTATGTTTACTTTAAAATGTATATGTATGTTTACGTTGAAATGTATCTTTGTATATGTGCGTGTGTGGGCGTTTATGTACATGTGTATGTGGGTGGATTAAGCCATTCCTTGTCTGTTTCCTTGTGCTACTTCGTTAATGCGGGAGATGGCGGTTAAGTATAATAAAAAATGTATAAAATGATGTATATATAATTAGGGCCTTAGCTGCCCATGCTGTCTCAGCTTTTGAAAAAAGATATATCACATATGCCAGAGGATAACTATGTAGTGCAAAACTAACCTTCTTAGCCCCAACCCTTAAGGCTAGCAAATAGATCAAGGATGTTTAACTTATCAAGTTAGATTTACTGCAGTGGTACAGGTTCTTTGCTGGGAAAGAAGGAAGCTTACAATATCAAGGGATTTCACCCAGGAGCTATGTTAAATTTTGAAAAAGTGGTCCAACAGAGAAAAAATTTTGAGTCCCTTGGTTGGAGCACCTCTGAGGACTTCATGATATTTTGGACACAGGTGTCAGATTTTATATTACAGAAAGTATATACATGCAGGAGTGCAGATAGAGATTCAAAGTTATTGACATATTAATGCCAATGCCAGTTATTTGTTTTGAATGTTCTGATCCCAGGTCAGTCAGTTCAGTTTTTGATGTATGCTACTTCATGTGTGTAGTTTTTGATTGACAAGATTCATGTTATTTTCTTGCCTTTTCGGTATGACATAATATTTTTGCCTTGTTAGCATCAAGGACACAGTTTATTCAAGTGGTTTTCTTATGCAATGTTCGTAGCATTTGGGCTGTTCCAGCAATAAGGTCTTGTATTATGTTCTTGAGGTGATACTGAGATCAGCTGTATTCAAGCAGATCTATCATCAGTGAATCCTCAGATGGATCTCATTGCCATGGAAACCAGCATCTCCTTACCATCTTATGTTTTATTCAGTTTTATGATTCAGAGGCAGTAGGGATCATTACAATAACCAGTGTATAACATTTTGGTTTGAATTATCTTAGGATCTTTTAGTAGATTTCCTCTAAAGTATGATTGTAAAACTGACAAGTCTTCAAGAATTGATAACTTATTATTGGTTCAAGTTTTCATGCAAGATATATTAAACCTGAAATTTCCTCGTGAGATTTCTCAAATTCCCTTACGTTCATACGATTAATGATGCATACGGCACTAGATTTAAGACAATGGAATCTTCTTATCTTTCCTTTTTTTTTTAAAGTTTGGAGAATGCTTAACAGATCTTGCATACCAGGCAGTTTAGTAACAGTTTCGGTCTTTTGTACTATATTCTTCAGAAACTTGTTGAAGGGCAGACTAATGTATTTTTATACCATGGGTCATTTTCGAATTCTGGACAGGGCACCTGACTGCCTTGTCCTCTCAGAGGTTAAAGACATCCACTAGAATTTTGTTTATACGTGCACCCAACCTCATCTCAGTTGGGGTAACATGGACTTTTAATCTGTCATGGCTCTGATGGTGTGACAAACACATCACATGTTTGTCACTCCATTGGAGACATGATATATTGAAGTCCATGGTACCCCTACTGAGTTAAGATTGGGACGCACATAAATACCAATGTCTTGGTGTGTGAGTCTTTTATTCTACATTTCACTGAGGCAGCCAGACGCCCTGTCCAAGTTTCAAATCCAACCCGTGATGTACTTACATCTTTAGGAACTGATGGAACCGAATCAGATAGTTTTTCTATCATCATTCTCATAAGAATGAAACCAGTACAGTTATGATGTTTCTATAGAGAAGAGTGCTGTACTGGAGAAATGCTATTAAAAGCTGTAGAATTAGTAGTTGGATACAAGGTCATGAAACAGGAATAAAAAGGGCAATGCATGGTGGACAGAAGAGATTAGAAATGATGTGGAAGAGAAGAAAAAGGCATATAGTAGGCTGTTCAATAAGAATGTGCCAGTGAAAGTTCACCAAAGGAGGAGGGAAGAATATGAAATATGTAAGTGGAATGTTAAGAAGCTGATAGAGGGAAACAAGAAAGAGTAAATGAAGATTCTGGAAGAAAGTTAAGTGAAAAGTTTTGGGATAAGAAATTATTGGAAGGAGGTGAAAAAGGAAAGAGGTGAATATAAGAGTGGAAATGTTAATGTGAGAAGTAAGGAAGGGGAGTTGCTGAATCAAATGGAGGAAGTGAAAGGAAGATGGAAAGAGTATTTTGAAGAACTGATGAATGTGGGAGAAGGGGAGGGAGCAGTTGTTACATGCAAGGGTATGGAGGGTGAAAGGAAGGGAATGTAAGTGCAAGGGCCTATAGTGAAAATAAAGGTAAGGAGGAAGTGAAAGGAAGATCGAAAGAGTATTTTGAAGAACTGATGAATGTGGGAGAAGGGGAGCAGCAGTTGTTACATGCATTGGTATGGAGGATGAAAGGAAGGGAATGCAAGGGAGGTAAGAAGGGTAATAATGAGGCTGAACATAGGAAAGGCACCTGGAATGGATGGGATTATGGCTGAAATGCTGAAGTTTGGAGGAGAGAGTGCAATAGAGTGAATGCATCTGATATGTAATTTAGCATGGAAACAGAAGGTTGTGCCTGAGGATTGGGTGAAAGCTATTATTATTCCTTTGTTCAAAGGAAAAGGTGCGAAGAATGTATGTAGCAGTTAGTTATAAGGGAATAAGTCTGTTGAGCATACCAAGAAAAATGTATGCTAGAATGTTAATTGATAGAATGATGGAAGTGACTGAATAAAGAATAAGTGAAGAGCAAGAGGGTTTTAGGAAAGGTAGGGGATTTGTGGATCAGATTTTTTGTGGTATAAATGACTGTGGAAAAGTATTAAGTGAAAGGTAAGAAGTTGTGTGCAGCTTTTATGGATCTGGAGAAAGCATATGATAGAGTCGAGTGGAATACTTTATGGTATGTCTTAAGGATATATGGGGTAGGGGGACAACTTTTGGATGATGTGAAAGCATTCTGTAGAGGAGCAAATGCATTTGGAAGAGTGACTTTTTGTCATATGTATAGATGGAGTGATAAGAGAGATGAAAACAAAACTAGGGAAAAGGGATGCAGAGATGGAGTGTGGCGGTGAGATATGGTGGCTAGTGGCAAGCCTGTTTGCAGATGATTCTGTGTTAGTTGCTGAGAGTGAAGAGGAGTTTCAGAGGATTGTAAGTGAGTTTTATGATGTGTGTAAGCATAGGTGATTTAAGGTAGATGCAAGTAAAGTGATGTTGTTTGAAAGGAAACAGAGTGAAAGTATAGATTTCATAAAACCATATAGAGTGAAAGAAGAAAGTGTACTGAATTGTACTTACATATGATGTGAGAAAGACAGGAAATTCAAGAGCTGTCTTTGGTAAGTTTGGTGATATGGTTGGAGAGATAAGGGTAGAAGAGTAATTGGGTCCCTTAATAGGATACTGAAGGGTAGAGGTGTAAATATGGAAATGAGGAGAGGATTAAGGGACAGCATATTCCTCCCAACCCTGACGTATGCAGCCAAAACTTGGACTTTGAATGAGCCGCAGAAGTCAAGAAACCAGGCTGTGGAAATGAGCTTTTTCAGAAGAGCATGTGGTGTAATCAGATGTAATGAAGAAAGAAATGAAGGGTTGAATGAGAGATGTGGTATAGCAGGAAATGCAAAGGAGTGGTAGATTGGGTGAAATGTAATACTTTGAGGTGGAAAGAATTCAAGACTGGAAGTTTTCAAGAAGAGTGTGTGATAGTAAAATGAAAGGGGTTGAGGTGAGAGGAAAACCACCAGTGACATGGGCAAATAGGGTGGAGGAATACTGGAGGGAGAGAAATGGTGGGAGAATGCATCTATTGGGGTTTGCGAGGGAGGCATATAAGGACAGGGATAAGTGGAGACTCATTTGCCATGGCCACCCCTTGATGAGAGTTTCTGGAAGGAATGGTCATCAGAGATTATATGTAGGTATATTTTTCCTTCTTTTCAACCCTCCCCCCTTTTTTTTTTCTTAAGACAATGACAGGTCCAAAGCAGTCATAAATGGATATTGAATGAATGTGGGTGAGGGGTTCCTCAGTCCCTCCTCACCTTGTTTTAGGTCTGAAAAGTATGCTGTGTGATCACAAAGTAATATGATCAAGTATCTACTGGTCTTGTATGATTTCTGATGGTCAAAATTGGTGAATCCACTTGGATACACCTCATTTTGGAGGTTAAAGCTGTTTTATCGCCCCACCAACCAAGTACTTTCACAGATACTCCCAGAGTTCTGCTTGTGGAAGAGAAATTATTTTTATATTGATTTATCTGTCTATCTATATCTCTAATGCCCATTCCCTTTAGGAACTCCCTCAAGGTGATGGCCACAGCAAAGGAGTCTCCATAACTTGTTAACGACAGAGCCGCTCCTTATCCTTTTGTAACTCGCCCTTAAGAGGCCACTGGCAGAGGGCAACTCTAGCACTGTTTTCAGAGGCTCCTACCTAATGTTCTCACCATCTGCTATTATCAAAAGTGTATACCTAATGTTCCCACCAACTACTACGGGTTGAGTATCCCTTATCCAAAATGCCTGGAACCAGTTAGTGTTTCGTATTTTGAATTTTTTTGGATTCTGGAATATTTGCATATACATTGAGATAGATCTTGGAGATGAGACCCAAGTCTAAACACAAAATCTATTTATGTTTCATATACACCTTATACGCTTAGCCTGAAGGTAATTTATACAACATTTTTGATAAATTTGTGCATGAAACAAAGTTTGTGTAAAACTTAACCATCAGAAAGCTAAGTTCTCACCTCAGCCACCCATATGTACAATCTGTGGTTTGACATCACATTCATTCCTGACTCTAAATCCATATGATACTGATAAGCAGTCATTTTCTTACACTTATTAACAAATAAGAACTTAACAGTAAAAGAATATTAAATTCCAGGAATAAAATGAAAAATAATGTGTTTCGGTGTTAAAAGTATGACTTACGAATATGATGTGTTTGGACACCATTCTTCAAATCATAGGGGGATAAAAACGTTATTAGTAATGACCTCAAATACGTATAACAATGCTTGGTTCCATATACTAAAGCAAATAGAATGCTTGATTTCATTTCAAGCATTTAAACAAAAACGAAAGACAACTTTTACACTATCCAGTGTCCTACTCAAACCTCATTGAAAATATGTTATTGAGATCTGGTCACCAACCAAATGTGCCAAAAGACGGAAAATAAAGTAGAACAAATACAAAGAAGAGAAACAAAACAAATTCCGTCCCTCAAAAATAAACCAAACGAAGAAATTAATCTAAAACTATTTTTTTCTAAAGAGTATAGACTACGAGGAGATCTCAAAGAAATTTTCAAAATATTAGGTGATCAGGACAATAATTCAGGACGAAAGATGTAAGAAAGATGTATACATGACCGAATAAAACTGCATGAAATTGAAAAAAAAAAAAATGAAGCAAACGTACATAAGAGTTTTTCTAAAGCTATCGGGTTATCGGAACAGGAATGGACCAGTATATGATGTTATGGGAACAGGAATGAACCAGTATATGATGTTATGGGAACATGAATGAACTAGTATATGATGCCAAGGTAAAGACTATCAGAAAATACAGACCACGACTTGTGTATCAGATATAAACAAACCTGTACAAGAAAGAAAATGTGATGTGCCCATGATTCAAAATTCTTATTTCTTTACAGACGTTTGTCTCCTACCCAGATTATCCAGTTGCCTAAACCAGAACAGAATCTGTTGTCCAATCACACATTCCACGGGAATTTCCACGTCAGTATACCCTTCTCCTTACTGCATGGCTATTTTACTGCCAGCTGTGTGTGTGTGTGTGTGTGTGGGAGGGAGTGGTAGGTGGAGAGGAGCCTTCTGTGCTTTACTCTCTCTCTCTCTCTCTCTCTCTCTCTGGATGTTACTACTGTGCAATCATACGTCTTTCCTATGTATTCACTAGTAGCAACGCCACACGCCCTCTACCACATCCTGAACTGTACACCCTGAAACACACACCTACACCACACAGCTACACCACACACCTACACCACACACCCTGCACCCGACACC
>JAUTXX010408208.1:0-12988 GCA_032273605.1 Panulirus laevicauda
ATTACTGTACAAATAACATTTCACCTTTATTGTACGAATCACGTGACCACGATTGATTTTCGTCCCAACTCATTCATTAGTTAACACTTAAGCATACGGTGCTGAACATCTTAATATAGACCATTTGTACAATTTTCTTCTCTGGGAAAAACCATAATAGAGAAAAATAAAAAACATTGTATTCGATACTTACACTTCTCTTGTCAAATCTCCTCGCCGTGGTTCACTAGAAATACACCTTCTGACAATTATGACACTTAAAATAACGTAAAGCCTTGGTATATATATATGCGTGTGTGAGTGTGAGGAACGAATAGCTTAGTGTGACACTCGAAGCCCTCTGCTGCCGTTGCAATGATAGCTTGTGTAGCAAGCCACTGTGTCTGTGTGTGTGTAGTGAAGGTAATTCGGTCCCCAAGTCTAATGAAACTGAGTTGTCAGATGGTGTTTTTAATGGCCACCCCCCCCTTTTTGGGGGGAGTTTTGTTGTTGTTTATGTCGAGCGTTATTCATTGTAAGTATAAATATTAGGTTGACTTCAGTCTTACTACCTGGTGGTTGATGAAGGGCTAGGTTGAGGAGAGAGAGGTGATAATGGTTATAAATTTCCACTAAGCATGTGGTGACGCTTGACAAGAATACATTGAGCAGTGATGCCAGATGGGATCCTATTTTTATGCATTGAGTTTTTGAAGTCTTTACTTCACAGAATGGATACACAGAACAGGTGTTTATACTGGTAGGTGTAGATGAAGACAAGAACAAGGTATACCGTGGTTACAATACCTCGACATTGCGAGCGAAAGGTATATCCTTGTTGTCTACAGGGGTTTCACGATATACATTTCACGTAGCAAAAAAGTAAGTACAATGCAAACAGTACGATGGAGAGTAATGCTTTATTGTGAGTGGACTACAAGGTTCAACGGACCGACAGTACATGCGTGATATACTGAATACAGTATGATACTGGCGGGATATGTATAGAAGATGTAGAGGATTTAGCAGCTAAAGTACTCTCAGTTTCAGGTTAGGATACGATATAGAAACATCTTGAGTGAAAATTGAGAGAACCTGCAACAGATCAATGGTTCATGATGTATGAAATACTGATGTTTATATATACAGAAATTTATATAGTCAGACTATCTAAATGAATATTACTATCAGAGAAACAGAGACATGTCGAATTGATGGGCTCAGGGTCTTATGATACAGGATAATCTTAAACATCAAGAGGAAAGCGTTCTACATCATTCTACTGGGGAAGACAAGTTGACAGCATTATTAACGTCGGCAGTCAATGGGAGAGTTCTAAAGAATATGTTGTTGTTTGTTAGGTTTTACGCAATCATAAGCCACTACCAACCGCCATTGAAGACGCACCAGACAAGTATTAACGGCGTCATAAGAAATGTGGACCACTCCTCACTCTCACTGTGGGTCCGTGCCTCGACCTTGTATGAGTAACCCCGGATGCCTGGCGTCAGACCTTGTACTGTTTAACGGGCATGTTACTGGTGACAGCTGCTCTCGTGGTGGCTGGGAGGCGCTATCTGTTCCTGGTATAAGCAAGGACGCTGGACACAAAGCTGATATCCACTGTTCATTATATCATATCCTACTGTGCTGGACTTGAAATTGGCGGCAGGTGTTAAGCTAAGAATTTTTGCCACTGTGGCAACTAATTACACATTTTTGAGATAACTGAAACTGAAGCTCACTTCATTTTTATATATATTATTGTCCTCTAATTTATTTAAGCCATTAACTTCATGATATTAGTATTACTTAATTTTAACCTTTTAAATGATCAGTTAACTGACATGATCTTCCAAAGAATTCTGTAGTATCTATAGTACATTAACAGTATCATTTTCATGCAATTGGCTGCCTACATCTAAGAAACTGTTATTCAATATTTATTATTTATTTCTATGCCAGAACAGGATCAACACACACTATATATTTTGACCAGTAGACTCGCACAAACAAACACATCCTAATAAGGATATATTTTCCTGTGTTACGGGTAAGATAATGAAAGACACATTAACACACATGTTTATTAAAGAATTCATCTTGCTTTCATTTACAATCAAGTTCATTGTTGTAGAAGTAATTCTAATGGTATTAATGTAATTTACACCAAAGATACTGTTGATAATACTGACACATCAGTGGAGGGAGGACCATTGTGATGGAAACTGCAAGTAAGAGCGTGTTGCCATCACTGAACACTTACTTATAGATTTATTCCCTAATGGAAGTACCAGTACTTTATTTCTGGACTGTAGTGTTATGTAAAGTATAATTATAATATTTCTTTTTGTACTTGGGCATCTTCCAGAGTTAGGGGGCGATACCTGATCATTAGAGAGAATTTATAAACCTACCAGTGGAATCAAGGAACATTAGACAATATTTGTCATGTATCACAACTAATAAAGAAACGAACAATAAAACCATATAATGCAAACTATTTTACGTACCCATGAATCCTGGGTCTGTGTAACTTACGTACGTCCTTAGCAACTATGCACAAATGCCCGATGCGTTTAGTCACTTAATAAAACACGACTTTAAGAAGTCATGTCAGTGACGAAATATACTGGAAGACGAATTTACTTAACCTTGACTACCCAGATACCTACCAAGACTTACCATGCTATCATTGGGAATCTTGTCTATGTATTTTCATAGATACGGCCTCTTTAGCTGTCTCATCCTACAATGGATGACGTCAATATATTACCTGATTAACCAACCATATGTTCTACTTGTACTGCAATGGATAATGTCAATATATTCTCAGGGGTTAATTAGTGAATGATGGACGACCATTGTCATTCATGGTTGAGTGATAGTTTTGAGGATTCCGTATGCAATATGCAGTACCCGGCTCAATAACATTGTAATTTCTAATGTATAGCAGTACCTATCATAGAAAATGGTCATATGAAGACCTTCAGAAGTAAGTTTATATGCGACGAAACGAAGACATAAACGTTTGGGGGTGTGTGGAGGTTGCGTGCGTCACATGGTCAGTACAACATGACCGAGGAGCTCTCTCTCTCTCTCTCTCTCTCTCTCTCTCTCTCTCTCGTGTTCTCAGTCGTGTAAGTAAGGTGGGCTAACAACAACAACAACAGGCCGAAGCCTAACACCAAAAACTAGACATCAAGAGAGTCACACAATTCATCCACAAAGATGCATTCCTCTTTTCGCAAGTGCGAACGACACTTTCTCTGAAGATCTGTATTCTGTTTACGCGAATCACTTCCGAGTGAATTATTCGACTGACACTTGCGAAGCAAAACGTCGTTTGAAGGACAGATCTGCTGGTCTACCAATGGCAATGTCTCATTACACCTGAAGCTGACTGAGGACGTTACAAACGTGATGATAATAAAGAGGTTTATACACGAGTCGTCGCCATATTACATTACATTAATGTGTAATGATGTAAAAAAAATAAAATGCCCTGACAACCTGAAAAAAAAAGAAAATTGGGAAATAACACACAGCAATCTCTCTTACTACGTGCATCAAAAGTCCAAATTTGATGAAGTCGAAAGGTTAAGTGTATGGATTTGAAAATGAATGCTACTACACACAGGTGTTTCTTAGTCTAGATTTACCAACGTGAACGTTGTTTTTAATGGTGTGTAAAGTGAGAGTCCACAATCCGTATATATATATTTTTTTCAGTAACTATCACACTAGGAGGTATATTTAACATTTGGGGGCCATTGCCTTCCCTCCCCTAGGCATGTATTAGCTAGGCTGTACATCCTAGGAATGGAAAACTCATTCTAAAACAGTCTACATTACGCGAATAAACTTTTTAATTGTTTGTTTATGATGGATGACGTTTCATAATCTGTATTACTGGGGAGACAGTGAGTTGGCCAGGTTGGCTGGCATTTAGCTTGTATACCCAGATGTTGTTAGCATAGAAGCTTTACCCTTTGTGGAGAAACAGGATGTTCATTCTTTCTTTCAGTAACCTAACCTGATTTTTCATTTACGATAGGTTGTTTATAGAGGAAAAGAAACATAATGCCTCATTAATTAATGCCTCATTTGCAAAGTAGATTCAACAAAATTTGATCTACACACACACACACACACACACACACATACACTCATGACCCCACATTATTGCAGTGACCTTTTTATGAGGCACAAAATAAAAAAATTTAAATGACATTCAACAATAAGAGGGCAGGATACACTTTAGTTCGAAGCTTCAGATACTGCCTACAGATCCGAGAAAACAATCCCTCCTCAAACATAAGAAATGGAATTAGCTGAACCAAAATTCTCCTCTAATCCTATATCTCAGAAATCATAATTTATAAATATTTATCAAGAAAACTAATTTGAGGCAACATGTGCATTATATCTGGTGTCATTCCTTCAGTGTACGACACAACTGGTTCATTCTAGTCTCCTCTTGATAGGCGGCACGAAGTCAGCTCGGTAATGCGTGACGAAGGGCGTCGTGGGCGGCGGAGGTTCATCTGGCTTCTGTGCCCTGCGTAGTCTGAGGCAGAGGACGCCACACGCCACCGTCAGGATACCCACCACCACCGCCACCATCCCTGCAGGAGCAACAGTTATGATACAGCCTATCCACGCTTGCCAGTATACAGGTAAGGTGTGTGTCTCTTGATAGATAAATTGGACGTGAGCGGAGGTGGCCTTTCTTCGCCTGTTTCCTGGCGCTACCTTGCTGACTCAGGGAGCGGCGATCGGGTGTTTGGAGGGCAAGAAGAGAATGTATATGTTATCTTTTTTCTTCTCCCTCATGTATTGTGTTGTTTCCCGTGGGGGTGGGCTGGCGTCGGAAATGGAAGAAAAGGTGAGCAAGTATGAATATGTATATGTGTAAATATGTTTATGTATGTATACGTATGTGTATATGTATGTATGCATATTTTTTATGTTGAAGGCTCCAATCACGGACAAAAGTCCACATCAAGGACGGGCCTTAATTGAAATATAATTATGAAACGGAAAAAGACAAGGGAAAGTATTTACGAATTTTGGGGAAAGTGGAAGACCTGGGTTTTAAAATGTGTCAGGTCACAGTTATTGAGAAAGACATGAGAAGGTAAAGAGTTCCAAAGCTAAGACGTGTCGGAAAAGAAGCAGGTATCAAAACGGCCCACCATTCAGTTGCCGATGACCACGCAATAGTCATATGTCGCAGCAGCTTGCAGAGTATTGCGTGGTCTGGCTAGTGGTGGGGACACACAAGCAGCCAGTGCTTGGGAACAAGAACCAAATTCATACTAATAGAAGGAAAGTGAAGGATCATTGCGCAGTAGGCAAAGGGGATCATGTTTGGAAATTAGCCTGAGACAGTTGATAGGTTGGACCGCTTTCGACTCAACTCTGACAAGTAAGGATGAAGAGCTAGAACCACCCCACATGTGAGCGCAGCACTCCATGCTTGAACGAGTCAATCCATTGTATAAACGGAGCAGCTATTCGGAAGGAAAGAAATCTCGACACCTAAACAGGACTCCAGGTTCCTTAAAGGCAGAGGTAGCTGTCTCCGTAATGTGAGATTTCCAAGATAGTGTAGATGTTACAGTAATGCCAAGTATGTTCACTGAGTCAAAAGGTAGCATTAGAGAGCCGTCCAATGTGAGAGGAAAGTTGTGAAGAATTATCAGTAGAAAGATGGGTAGAAACTGGGTCTTGGAGGCATTAAACCTACCAGATTTCGTTTACCGCCCTGAGTTATCCTGTTCAAGTTTGAGTAAATTGATGAAGTTGTGTCGAGACGAGAAGCAGATCCATTATTGAAGGATGTGGAGGAATGCAGTGTTGAGTCGTGCATTTGATTATTTGTGGAAGGAAGGAAATCGTTGATAAGAAGGAGAGAAGGTGTAGGAGACAGGACATAACCTTGAGAGACACCGGTGTTGATGGAGAAGGGGGTAGAGGCTGATCCATTAACAACCAGATAGATCGGCCAGAGAGGAAGCTTGATGTAAGGCAGATAAGTGAGGGAGGGAAACCAAAAGAAGGGAACGTTGTGATGAGACCCCCAATGCCACACCTTGTGAAAAGCTTTGGTTATGTCAAGGGCAACTACATAGGATTCCCCAAAATCTTTCAGGGATAATGACCATACATTAGTAAGATGGGAAATACTATCACACAGAAGCCATACTGGTGATCAAAGAGAAGACTGAGATTCAAAATGTCTAAAGATATGGGAATTGAGGAGGGATCCACAGACTTTGGAAATGGTAGATGTCTACCCAACAGGATGATATTTCGAGGGGTTAGAATGGTCACCCTTCTTAGGGATGAGTTGTAACAATGCATACTTCCAAGAATTATGAAATTCTGGGTTGTAACTAGAAATGGAACAGATGAGCTAGCACGCGCATGTTCAGAGGCACGCTCTATCAGCACAGGGGGATGAACGCCATCAGGACCATTAGCCTTACGTGTGTCCAGAGAGAGAAGCACTCTTCAGACAATCCAAAAAGAGATTACAAGGAAGGGCATGGGAGTGGTAAGCATCAGGGGGTGAAGGAAAGTTAGTCATCCAAGGTAGAGTTAGAGGAGAAATGGGAACCAGAAGAGTTGCTCTGTCTATGGGAGAGACAGCTATAGTACATCAGAATGGAAAAGTAAAGGAGAGGTAGAGCAACAGAAGCCCTTAACTAAAGACCAGGACGACATATCAGTCGATGACAAAAAGTCATTGTACTTCATTTAAACAGAACGCTTTGCCTCATGGATAATGTACTTGCAATGATTACAGGCAGTGATAAATGCTGGAAGGGAGTTGGAGGAAGGAGAGTTATTCCAAGTCCAATATACCTGGTCCCTTGCCTGAATGGCCTCAGAACAGGAACAGTTGAACCATGGATTGGTAGAAGAGGTCATCTTGGAGGAAGAGGATATAAATACTTCCACTCCCACAACAATAACTTTTGCTATGCATTTGGTGAGACAGAAGCATCACCATATAGGACACTGTAATTTACTCAAGGAAAGTCTGAACAAAATTTTCCTAAGTTATTCCAATCAGCTTTGTAAAATGCCAATATTTATGCTTAAAGGGGCTGCTGGAGTGGGAGGTGCTGTTAAAAGATACATCTATGAATGTGTGATCAGATGAACCATATGGGAATGAGATTGTGTAATTATGGCATGATGGATTTGAGGTGGAAAACAGATCCTGAATATTAGGAGAGTGGTGACAGCAGTCAGGAATATTGCTACAGTGAGAGATAATTTGATCCAGATCACCGTGAATGGAGAATGTGAGGGCTTCAATCACCCCAACCCTCCACATGGGAGGAATTCATCCATTCTCTATGATGAATGTTGATATCCCTTAAGTATGGGACCTCAGCTTATGGGTGAGAGGATGCCACAGTCTTATGGCAGAAATGTAGATAGTCAAAGAAAGATAAAAAATTTGCAGAATCAGGAAAGCAATAAGCAAATCAGAGGAAAAGTATTGTGGTTAGGAGAAAGACCTTGAGCCACATAACATCAAAGTTTGGTGACTCAAGGTCCTTGTAGCATGCAACAGGTGTATTGGTGTTGGAATGAGCACAGACATCACCTAAGAACATCTGATCCCTCTCCTTTAACCTCTTTAACTACATAATCGAACTCATGCATTGCATGATCATCCTTTACAACTGGTTTATCATACTCGGTAGGTTCCATTTCCATGCCATGATGTGCAAAGATAAGGTGCAGTAATGACAGTGTATCGGCTCCTCTGGTTTTTGTATGCCCAGTGACCTGCTAATACACAAAGTCCTCCAGTCTAAATTATAAGGACTTGTATCTATTTGACTCTCCAATCTCCATGAAGATCTACATTTTCTCAATCTATGTCCTCATAATTGAAATCTTTGTCATCAGGAGTTCATCATCTTTCTCTGCTATTCTGACTGTACCTTAACTGTTATAATTGTACAACTGTCATGGCTCATTTCAGTTTCTTGGAGAATTGCACATTATTGGCATCACAATAAACATTTTCTCTATAATGATTTGAGTAATTTTCCCAAGAAGTACTCTTTGAATGGGTCATCCATCAAGATTTCTGGAAATTTGATGAGGTTCTTATAAAGACAGCCAATACCCCTACCTTTGTCCCTCCTTGCTACTGTGTAGTTATATCAATAGCTTAGGCCAGGCTTTCACTCTTCTGTCAATTTACACCCATCTCTCACTTTATGTGGGGATATGTTATGTGAAAACCTTGCACAAAATCACATAAAGCAAACTAATAAATATACAGAGAAAAATGAAATGTGTGCACCAGCTTTATGGTCAGCACAAGCAAATTCTCCCATTACCTTTACATTATGTAGGTTCTGATGTGGAATAAGCTTACCTAGCCATCCTTTATTTGCTTGAAATGGCTCTGTGTCAGTCAAATTGTCCTTTTTACATATATGCCTCAGAGCTGAAAGTTACTAAGGTTTACTTTCTTCTTTGATTCACACTCTACGTATCACAAGAGCATTTTCGCCATCATCATTTTCCCTTGGTGTTTTTATGAGAATCTAAATTCCTCTGCTGATTAAATTTGCATATTCCTGGCAGCTTGCCCACATTCTAGATTTAATTTCAAACAGCTGTTTACTTACTAGAGTAGTCCAGTTCCAGTGGAGCTCCTTAGTACCCTCACAACGAAGAGAGAAGTATCCCTGAGAAGCAAAGACCACATGCTCATCTGTCACATTGAGGCGGGGGGCACTACTGCTCCAGACTAATCCCACTGTAAAGACATACAGTGTTACATTTGCTTTCTTTCCCTGTTATATTATCATTTTCATATCAACCTATTGTACTAACACTATTTGATGAACATTATACTACCTTTATTTTCTGTCTTGTAATATGTAACCCCATCATAATGTGGAACATGTAATCTTATTCACATTTCTTGTATTTCCTATACTGTACTCAAAAATTACCTGAAAATTAAATTGCATTATTTTACTTCTCAGTTTAATGATTCACTTTACAGATTTCTGCTTATGTTTTCATCAACTCCTGGTGTATTCTCTGAAATAATGACAACAATAAAATACTGATTTTTGAAATATGTTTTCTGCTGAAAAGTTTCATCCTTGCATCATCCTACCCTAGGAAACCCTAAACAGGTAAAATTTCACACACAAATTTAGCTCCATCTGGCCATGTTGATTCTACCATCATTCTGCTGCTTTCTCTCATGTATGAAATGTTTTGTCAATTCTTTGAATGGGAGTAGAAAACTGATGATATGAATAAAAGATATTCATATCCTAAAAAATTCTATGATTAGAAATTTTTTTTTAATAAATTTGGTGGTAAATGATGGAGTTACCCTTTGACAATGCCGACTAAATGACCAAGCAAAGCTGAGGAGTTAACTGCCCTGATCACAATTTTGAGACAAAGATCAGTGTCCCTGTGTGCAAAAATGAGTAATTTACATTTACAAACACACACACTTAGGTGAGATCTTATCTTCACTCATATTAACATGGATACTGAAACATTATACTGTATAAGATACAACAGTTGGAAGATGAGATAATGTAATAAAGTTTGGATATGTGGTAAATGAGGACATTAAGAGTGAAGAGCTTAGACAGGATATAAAGAGATACAATTGCAGAAACTACACAAACATTAATAATTTCTATAAAAATGCAGATTGAAAAATGGAATATAGTAGCCAGGAACTGGCTTTGTGGTGAGAGGTTCTGTGAAATTTACAATGGAGTAGAGGCATGGGTACCACAAGCATTAAATACAAAGGAAATGGTAAGAAAGAGGAAGGAATGATTTAAAAAAAAATTATGTCAAAAAGCAAAGGAGCTTTGAGATGTGCAGTGGCAAAGATGTGGACGACACTCCAGCCTACAAGCACATGCAAGGTATAAGAGAGCACGGAAAAAGTAAAACAAGATACGAAAGGAGGAGTAAAAAAACTTTGATAAGAAAATCATGAGTCAGTGTCAGTAAAGGAATAACTAGTCAAGCTCAGGGATTCAAGGAGAAAAATTGTAGAGGATAATGTAAGAGCATGTAAGGAAATGAATACCAAGTTCAAAAGTGTTTCCAGAGTGAAAGACAATACAGCCCCAGCACCAGTGACAGAGTGGGGTGGTTTCAGAAATCATTGAAACATCTAGAAAAGATGATGACAAAATACTAAAAGGATCTGACCCATAAAAGGCTCATGATACGGATAAAAGTTCAACATATAAGCTAAAGATGAGTGCAGATATGCTAGATAAACCACCTGAAGTACTATTTCTGATGTTATTGGAAAGAGAGAAAGTGCCAAGGAAATGGAAAAGGGAAAAAGTCAAACATAAATATAAGAAAGGAGACTGAAAACACGCATTGAACTACAGATTGGTCTCACTAACATGTGCAATGTGTAAGGTTCTGGAAAAGATTGTTGTAAAGCAAGTGGATGACTTTCTACAGAAGAGAAATTTCTTAAGAATTCTAAGAAAAGTGAGCTCAGTCCTGGACAAAAGAGAAGGTAGGGTAGACTGTCTGTATTTGGAATATCTGAAGGCATTTCACACTGTACCATCAAGCAGGAATAAGGGAGAAACTCCTACGATGGACGGAACATTATCCAAGTGAGAGCGAACAAATGATACATGTTAGAGGAGCTTTTTCCATATGATTTTAGGTGACCAACAGAGTATCACAGGGTTCAGATCTGAGACCATTACATGAATAACATGAAAACATGGAATCCTACATGAATGTCTCTGCAGATGATATAAAGATCATGAGGGAAGTGGAGAGCAAGGATGACGGTTCCTGAGATCATGATTAATACAGACAGTATGCATAGATTCAAGAGGCTGTATGATTGTAAAAAATGATCGAGAGATGGGGCCCTCATGAGTATAAAACACACTCCCTGTACAGTACATATAGGTAATTACACACACATACCAGACCTATCAGCACTGTACCTAACCGATCACCAAACTGTCTTCTGGTAAATATCAGAATAGCTTTCATTCATATCGATGATGAAATTTTTAGCATGCTGTTCATATCATACATACAGCCAGGACTAGAATATCTTTCTCAAGTTTGGTTATCTCACCTAAAGAAGTACATAAAGCTAATAGAGAACATCCAGAGGAAGGAAACAAAGATGGTACCAGAATTAAAAACTAAGTTACAGGGAAAGGTTAAAGGCTTTAATATTGTTGACCTCAGAAGAGACAAGAGTGTGGGTTGGTAACAACCTATATCTTTTCAACACATTGATGACGCGAAATGAACACTTCCTTAAGAGATGTAGGGAGAGAACAACCTTAGGAAATAACATGAAATTAAGCAAGAAACTAAAAAAAAATAGAAGGAAGTACTTTTATAGTATAAGAATGGTGATGAATGGAAAAGAATGACTGAAGACATACAGACAGCATACATATATTCAAGACATTGTATGACAGTAGAGAATGTTCGAGACATATGTCCCCCAAAAGATGATGGTAAAGAATGTTCATGAGATGGGGCCTCATGAGTGTAAAACTCCATTTCATAGTGTAAATAGGTAATTACACACACCTCATATATATCTTATATTCAAAATCCATAACAGATGCTACTGTAAAGCTAAACTACATATTGTGCTGTCCAGAGCAAACATCAAATACTCCTGTGTTATAAGACTGTTACATCATAAAAGCAGTAAATCTAACCTGTTCATGTCTAACCTACTCTAAAAGTCAGCAAATGTGGAAGTATACATCCAGACTCATTTCAAAAATGATTCTGATAAAAGAAGTATATTTCCTGCATAGGTGAAGGCAGCCAAGTTCATTTGTAAATAAGGATGAAAGTCCCTTGTTCATTACTAATTTTCAACCTGCATTCACTCTTCTGCTGACTACCAACATGGGAAGAAAAAATTAACAGGGACAGCATTCCACACCTCTGACTACATTCATCAAGTGCGAGATCACCATCCACTTCTTCCTGATACATTCACTAACCCTCCCAATAACCAGGCAGGTAGTACTGGTCATATAACTCCCTGGTTGCTGGCTGCCTACCTACTACTACCAACTACCTACCTACTGGATTACCCACACCATATACATGACATTTCATTACCTTATGAGGTGATATCTCAGGCTTTTACTGTGTTACAATCACACACCTACAACAAAATTGTATGAGTTATGGAAATTTACCCAGCCACAGAGGCAGCAGCACCAGAGGTAAGTAGAAGTGCTTCATAATGGCTTCTGGCTGGCTGGCGTCATGGATGCAGCAACAGCTCCTGTAAAAACAAAACACAGTTACAAGTCATTTACTTAACTGTACTAGATTCATAACGAGTCTGCACAATTTTGTGTCTATCTTATAATTACATTAGCAATATACATATTTCAATTTTTTTTTTATCATTATACCTGATCGCCGTTTCCCACATCAGGGAGGTAGCGCCAAGAAACAGATGAAGAACAACCCATCCACCCATATACACAAATATATATCCATAAAGGCACATACATGTACATATATATATCAACATACACATGAACATATTCATACTTGCTTGCCTACCCACAGCAAACAGCATCTCCACCCCCTGCATCAGCAAGGTAGTGCCAGGAACACAAACAAAAAAGGCCACATTTGTTCACACTCAGTCTCTCACTGTCATGTGTAATGCACAAATGATTTATAAATCATTATCATCATACTTAAGTGACGTCTCCCGCGTCAGCGAGGTAGCACAGGGAAACAGACGAAAGAATGGCCCAACCCCACCCACATACACATGTATATACATAAACACCCATACATACACATATACATACATACCTATACATTTCAACGTATACAAACATATATATACACACACATATACAGATATACACATGTACCCATTCAAATTTGCAGCCTTCACCCATTCCCATTGCCACCCCACCACAGATGCAATAGC
>JAUTXX010408759.1:0-12985 GCA_032273605.1 Panulirus laevicauda
GGTTGGGCCATTCTTTCGTCTGTTTCCTTGCGCTACCTCGCTAAAGCGGGAGACAGCGACAAAGCAAAATAAAAAAAAAATAAAAAACAGTACATGATTGAAATGCATACTATAAATAATCTAGGGTCAGCAAAAAATGGCCAGAGTTTATGCTCTGAATACTGTAGGGTAAACAGGACTTGGTTGATGCTCATCCCATTAATACTGTAAGGTTGGCAGGCAATAGCTGAAGCTGATACTACTGATACTGCGGGGTAGGTAGAACATGGCTGGATGCCTTACTCTGCGTTATGTTGAAGAGAGAGCAGTGCAGGGAGGGTTTCTCTTTCAAGTTGTCCATTTTGTTGTAGGCAGGATTTTGACCTTTGTAGCACCCACACTCCTTCCAATAAAGACTCTCCAGGCACCACTTTTTACAAGTCTGCACGTACACAAAAACAGAATAAGTAACAATGTTCTAATAAGGACTATTTTTGAAGTTATGCAAGTACAGTACTCAATAACATTCAGTGCCAGTTTATCTGATTATCTTCCTGTGCATCATGCATACCTTTTCTCCCTGTTCAAAGAAAATAGTGCATGCTGAATCTTTCCTGGATATGTCAGTTACTAAGCAATGTTACACCCTCAAACATGGAATGCCCAACAATAATGCTTCCAACATCTGCTATCACAGAATGATAAGGGTTGACACAGCAAGAATGCTTAATAGGAAAAATCAGAAGCTGAGTAATATGAAAATAAATCTCTCTACCTATATCTCTGATGCCTGTTCCCTTTGAAAAGTCCCTCAAGAGGGTGGCCACAGCAAGAGTCTATATACAGCAATGCTGTTAAACAGAGAGAGTTATATAGAAAATTCCTTAAAGCCTTAAACTCTTTGATCCCCTTCCCTTAACCCCACTTCTCCATCAAAAGATACTTTAGAATTTCCCAGTGTTATCTGCGGATACTCCATTTTTACTCAGTTTCTTCCATATCTACTATTATGCTGGTGGAGGAAAATTTCTTATCATCTTTGAGGACACCTTCTTTGCCTAGTTTCATAATATGTCACCTCACTCTGGAGTCTTCTCTGATTTTAAGGTTGGTCTAAGTTAGCATACATCTGGCCGCAAGCATTTGTAGTTGGTTATCACATCATCCTTTATCTTTCCTTTCTCCACTGTGGGACAATTGGAAACTTTCCACCTCTCCTCATGAATCATTCTAATAAATTCTTGATTCATCATTGTTACATTTAGTAAAGTATTCTTCTGCAGTTCTTCAAAATGAACATGTACAGTTACAGCATCTGAGAAACAAACTTTCACCATCAACTATCAAAGGAATACATGAACATTCCTATAGAGAGATTAAAGGACTGACTCAATCTGTCACATTAGACAGAATACCAAAAATGTACATTATATACTACCAAATATCAAAATCACCTTCAAGTACACAGACAATGGATGTTCAAAACCATTTACTGCATTCATTAAATCCATGCTAGAGATTACCATTTACTGCATTTATCAAATCCATGTTAGAGATTAAGATATCAGCTTGGTCATCCATTTAATGAAACATTTAGGCATGCTTTAGATGGCCCAATAAAGTGGATACCTTTTTAAACCCTTGGTACCTCATTTTTACCAGAGGCACAACCACTGCAGTAAATTTTCCAAGTTTCCCTATCTAAACATCCAGCAATATCATGCTGTATCTGCTCTCCACTTTCATGCTTTTTCTCCCCAATAAATTCCCAAATTCCCACTTCCAAGAATGTCAGATGTTTTTCTGAACCTCTATACATTTTCTCTACCACTTATCATCAAGCATCCTATCCAAAGCACCAAACTACTTCAACATATTTCATTTAGACCACTCTGTTATGCCATACCCCATGCCTTTCCCTCTATCTAACATCCTGTATATCCTATACACTTCAGCTTTACTTACCCTATCCCATCTCCTAACATTACATGTATCCTTATGATAGCTCTCTGTGACATCCTGAACCCTAGAAATTCAAAAAACTATAAGACAAAAAGGAAAAAATTGAAGATGGGATCTCATGAGATGAAACCTTAGCTACCTTTATCATACGCAAAAACAGGTAATCACACACACACACACACATACAAACATAATGAGCCTCCATATTAGAGTGATTGGTGTTGTAAACCTCTAGTTTAATGAACTTATGCTTGATTCCATAATAGGGCAGCTGGCTCACAGCCAACCCAGCTGTCCATCCTGCCTTTTGGGGCTGGTCAATGAATGGATATCTAGTGTAAACAAGGGTTCATATGAGTGTGCATATATAAAGCAGAAACATGGTATACACACAAGGGTATGAAAAGGGTAACATAAGTGTAAAACTTGCTCCCCATATAACACATATAATGATTACATGTAATACTCTCATAATCACACAATACAAATACAGAGAAATCAATACCTTTTCTAAGTTTAATGGAGGGAGATTTCAACAAGAGGCAACGCACTGCTAAAATGTTTTACAACATACATCTTAAAAAGTATATGACACAACTACCTTCACTAATGCTTCCTGCTTTCTGGCAGGCAAGTCATAAACTTTAGTTACTTTTGTGCTCTCACCTGCAAGGTACGGATGTCTTCATTAGGAAGATTCCTGTAGCAGCTTCCTCTAGAGTCAGTCAGGTACTGGAAAACTTTCTGGAAAATACCTACCATCTATTTTACACATTCTTATAATGTCTACATCAAATTATTCAAACAAGTGTACATCATTATTAATATTATGTGTGTAAAGATATATCAACTGCACATTCAGATAAAGATTCCTAATATGTCTATTTCAACATGCATCACATTTACAAACACATATCCCTCTAAAATCTCGAGAAAGACATCCCTCACAGGCCCACACCTAAAATCCAGTCTGCACTTTTTTTAAACACACGAACATAATAAATATAAATGTAAACCACAATGTCTTAATTCCGGTACTGGACACAAAATGAGGGTATGTGTACTTCCTATCACACCTCACTCTACAACATATCTATATCTATTTGAGTTACTCTACATTCAAATTTAAAACAAAGTTTGCATGTTAATCTTATATAGATGTTCATTCTCATGACTGACTTACCTTGCATGACAGCCAAGTATCCCATCGAAAGCTCTGTCTTTACAGCTATTAAATAATGCACCCACAAAAGCTAAATCAATGAAGCACGACCAAATAAAATCTCATTCAGCTGACGAAAGTACAGTATTATAAGCCAGCTGAGCAAATTTTCACATAACACATATGCAAAGCATTCAGAGCGAAGAAATTTACTAAATGAGCATCATAATGAGGGTAACACTAAATGTTTACTATGGAAATAATTAGATGCAACCTTGCTCACATGGGAAATAGCAAACACGTCGTACAGATAGAAAAAAATATTGCTTGGCTCTGTTACATCCTAACTTTGCTATTACATTTATCAGTTTCACAACAGAATAAATGTCAGAAGTGATACTCCCATCAGGAGAAAATCATATATGAATGCAGCATGCAAACAAATTAACAAGGATGATATATGCATTACTTTAACATCTTACGTCACACACTGTTTGCAGCTGCACATGACAAAAAAGTGCAACTTAAGACCAGTGTAATAATGAGAATATCTTAAAAGGCAAATAATTTTTTCATATCTTTGCTCTAAATCTTAATTTTTTTTGTGAAAAAGCTGAACATTTTGATTACATGAGGAACATTTGTCCACATGATAATATTTACTTTTCTACATGAGTTCCCTGAGGACAAGCACTGCTGTTAAAATGTAAAAATACTAAAACTGCATAATTCAGAAGTGTTTCCCAGCTACCAAAATTAATAATTCTGTAACTAGATACATGCTGGTTCACTTATGAGAGCGGTTTTAATTTTTGTTTTCAGAATTTTTAAATCCTTAGCAGCATTTCAGTACACATTTAATACAAACTTTGCATCTACTCATGTCCCATTAGTCTTTATCTCCCTCATCTTTACTTACATCAGCTAATGACCTTATCACTATCTCACCTTAAAGATTCTGATGGAAGAGGATGCACTAGGAGGTATATTAAAACCCTCTTCCTCAGGAAATGGGACGGTGCGTGGGTCATGGACAATCACCCGGACACCCACCTCAGGTGACAACAGTGACAGGTAGCGAGCCGTATTGATGTTAAGAGTCAACCACAGTCCACTCTAGGATAGAGAACAGTGATGGTTCGATCGATCAACGTTAGGGACAATGATGTTAAGGGGTTGGGAAATTGATGTCACGTCTAAGTCGACGTATTTTTCAAGGTAAGAGAAACTGATGTTACACTATGATTGGGGGACTCGGGGTGTTAAGGGGTGAATGCAATCTAATGAGATAAGGGTGGCTAGCATTCAATGTCAATCTATCTATCTATATCCCTGGTGCCTGTTCCAATTGAAACTCCCTCAAAGGGGTGGCCATGGCAACAGTTTCCATTACTAAAGAACTCCAGTGCCACTTCTTAGCCTTTATGCTTCACCTTTAACAGGCCACTGGCAGAGGGCAAATCTAGTGCAGTGTTTGCAGAGGCTCCTACCTAAAGTTCCTAATGACTACTTCTATCTAATGCACCTACCTACTACTTCTACCAAATAATCCTGCCTGAATGTTCCTACCTACTACTTTTATCTACTGCTCCTACCATTTCACTAAGAGGCAGGGCTAGCATGCAGTGCTCACCACAGGAAAATGGAGTTATGAAGAATGAGCTGCAGGAGTTAAGTGTTGTTAAATGTTACATATGACAAGGAGAGATTGTATGTTTGTGGACAGAATGCCATTAGTCCATATGTTAGTGAGGCATAAAGAAAAGAGGAATGCAACTTGACAGCCACTAAAGTGCTGGCTCACTAAGCAAATATCACTAACCCTCCCAATACCCAGACAGGAAGTACTGGTAATATACCTCCCTAGTCGTTGGCTGTCTACCAACTATTACCTATGTCAAATCTCATACTATAGTGTAAACACCACACTAAGAATCTAATCTGAGGGCCAGTTGCATTCCCAAGTTAAAGGATACTGGTCAAAGGATTAGGTGCATTCTTAAGGTGGGATACAATAGTGTAGAGGATCAATCACTAACCTATAGTGAAGGACATTAGTTATGCTAATCAAAGATATCTTTATTGTGGGAAAAATGTATTCAAATACAGATGTGTTTGCATAATCCCTTATGAGTGTAGATGCACAGTAATGATACACTTCAAAAAGATACACATGGTAATTCAAAAATAATCCTGTTTTAATATGACTTATAAGTATACAAGAACACGAAGGTGTGAACATAGCAACTGGTGAGGACATATGAGATAAATGAGGATATAGTAAAAGTTTGAGAAGATACCACTGTGAAAATATATGCGTGCAAAGATATTAGCGCATGAAGATATAAGTGCATGAGGATACAAATGGATGAGGAATAAGTGTGTAAGGATATTAGTGTATTACAAGTGTCTGAAGGATATTACTGTATGAAAATATGAGAAGATATTAGTGCAATAAGATATGAGTGTGTGAGGACATCAGAGCATAAAGATGTAGGAGTGTGGATATCATTGCAGGAAATTAAAAATAAGTGAGTATTTTAGTGCATGAAGATACAAGAGTGCAAGAACATAAGTGCCTGAAGATGTATGAAGATTTAAGTGCAAGAAGATGAGGAATGCTTACAAATGTGTGGTAAAAGGTAGCAATAAAAACTAAAAGCAAGAGCCAGAAAATTTCTCTTTTCAACCAGTTTCAACAATGTCTTCTTCAGGAGAACAAATACTATTCTCCTGGAGAAAATGTTTTAGAAAGTAGTTGAGAAATATGAATTCCTGGTTCTTGCTTTCAGTATTTGCTGCTAACTTTTACCCACTGCATGAGGATACATTAAGTGAGGGAAAGAGCAGGTGAGTGTAGAAGTGGGAGCTCACCCCTGGACCAACAAAGGTGGAAGTGCGAGGTTCACGGTACTTGTTCCCCTTCAACTTCCGGCGGAGGTTGAAGGAGTAGCACTGGCCAAATTCATCACTAGGCCATGACACAAAGTTCCTGCATCAAGAGCAGGCTGAAGTATATTCAACAGTACATTTATGACACTCCATTATCATATTTTACCTGACCATTCTAATTTATCATCACCAGAAGAAAAGGACATGACAACAGCAAATGAAGAGCAACTTACTGGAAGAAACAAGGCAATCCATTGTAACTGCAGGTGGTAATGAAGTCCTTGACAGGAGTGGCATACTCAAAGAGCTCCTTTTTGGTGGGTGTAAACCGACCTAAGATATCACTAAAGTCAGCTGTGTAGCTCTTCTGGAACATCATCTTAATCTTTTCTATACTGAGGTCGTCAGAAATGAGCTTCTGCATCTCTTCAAAAATAAAGATATCGTACAGGTTTATAATGGATCAAATGTTCATATTCTAATAAAAAATATTCGGTTAATACCCAGATTTACTTACATTAATTTTTAACATCTAGCAAAAGCTTCTGGCTGTAAATACAGAATTCTATCATACAGGGAAATATCTGTTTTTTTAAGCAACACAGAGCAGTTTACTGTATCAGCACTGTACATTCTACCTAGGTAAGCGATACTACAAGACCTACGGGGAAACCGAAAAGGCCCTCTAAGAATCAGAGAAACCTGATAATGTCATCATAATCTATAGCACAACAGTAATAAAAGCAAACATTTCTACAACAAATTTCCACTAACAAAACACAAGAGTTGGTGGTACATATTTCATTCACAATGGTGATAAGCATCCTTTTGCAACATCATGCATAACATTTTGGTTTATGTCCCAGTGCTGTGATCATAAGATACTGACTATGATAGTGATAATCAACTTATCCTGTTCATTCTTGCAGGATACAATGATGATATGAATCAAAACAAAAGTGATAAATGATTGGATTTATGTAGTTACCTGATTTCTCAATGCAGGTAGGCTTACAAGTGGAGCAGGAGGCAGGGGCACAGAGGATGCAAACCCAAACCAATCCATCGGAACTCCTTTTCTCTGCCTCTATGTATGCTGTGAAACAGAAGCACCCAGTCAGGAATGGAGTAAGAATGAAATGCTTCATAGAGGCAAAGATTAATGATAGGTGACTTGGAGCGGTGGGGAAGGATTGGATTATTTGAGGTGCAAAAGCTGGAAGAAGACAAATGGAACTGAAATCAATGAAAAGAAAAATTAATAGAGATGAGATAAAAGAGTACTTATAGTAGTGAGTCTAAAGGTAGGATAAATGGATGAAAGCAAGAAAGATAGATCACTGGACAAAACAGATTAATGGAAGATACACAACGAATAAAGACATTGGAATGTAGGCAAGACAACAATGAAACAAAGATAGGCACATGGAGTAGAGATAACCAAAGTAAGGCATGACAGGTGAGAAAGTATGTCTGATTGAATGGAAATGAGACTTGACGGGTGAAACATAAGAATGAAAGAGGCAAAGCACTGGTGACAAGGGAAGCACAGGAGAGATATGAGAAGCAATGCAAATGCAGAGTGGCAGAAAATGGGAAAAATTCAGACATACAGCAGAGAGAAGTATAATAAACATATGAATAAAGATAAGTGTGGAAGTAGCTAGGTGAAGTGGAGATAAGATGTTTTCTGAAAACTAAACAAAAGTAGGTAAGTGGGTTAGGAGATGAAGCAAAGATACTTAACTGATAGAATTGCAGATGATGAAAAGGTGTGGAGACAAAAGAAGCCAATGGAAATGACAAGAATGAGTAAAGGTAACAGGCAAAAGGCTTGAAACTAAAAGGAAGCACAGGGATAAAGCTAAAATGCTAGAAGAAGAAAGAGAAAGTGAAGGAAGGCACAAAAGAGGTGGGAGAAAAGATGACTCACGGTTGAGGGTGTAGGTATAGCCACCATAAGAGTCCTTGAACACCTCTCCCCTGCAGACAGGATTCCATACTGCTTCCTCCTTGAAGTTTTCTGTCAAACAATAAAAGAATCAGCTAGTACTACACTGATGGTCAAGAGTTTACAGTCAGGGATGCTCCCTAAACATCAACACATTTCATTCCCGAAATTTCAACACACAAGCTCCTAAATAATGACACATAAGGTTTCTCCAAACTCTCTGTTGGTGCCCTACATATCATTACCTCTGTTTTCCTGAACAAGAGTGAATCCATATGGTCCTTTGATACCAACACATCCAGTCCACAACTTATCAACACTGGATTTTCTAAACAATAACACATTTGGTTCTTTAAAACACATATAGTTATTAACTTTAAATACTAGCACATACAAAATGATATATAAAATCATTACACAGTATCAAATGTTTTCCTGCCTTTGTAATAATGCGCTTGCTTCCCTGTCATCTAAAGCATATCACTGTAAACAAAATATTTATTGTAAATGACATTTACTGTATTCACACAGCCAACCAGCTCTGACAATATTATCGTTTCATCAACAACTACCCTTCCTATGATTATACTGTCTTCATTACCACTCAATTTTTCTGTTCACATCACCTAATAATATGATGTTTTCAAAACACTTACTAAATGTCAGTTCCTAATACTACACTCCAAAATTTCTTCTACTGTTTACTAACGCATACAATCCTTTAAACGATATTCAAACTAATGAGGGTTGGGCATCACCTGAGCTACTCACTGTCTGGACAGAGAATCACCTGAGTCACACACACACTCTGGGTAGAACACCACCTGGGTCATTCACTGACTAAGCATGGCATCACTTCAGTCACTGACTGTCTAGACAGAGAATCACCCAAGTCACTCACACTCTGGGTAGAACATCACCTGAGTCACTTACTGTTGTTTAGGGAGGGCATCACCCGAGTCACTTACTGACTAGGTAGGGCATCACCCGAGTCACTTATAGTCTGAGAAAATCATCACCTTCGACACTTACAGTCTGGTAAGGTCCACTGTGAGTCTATCACCTTCAGAATGGTGTTCGTTCCGGGTCACTTACTGTCTCCATAAGTTTCATCCTGGGTTATTTATTGTCCTAATATGGTTTATCCTGGGTCACTTATTGTCAGAATAAAGTGCATCCTGGGTCACTCACCGTCAGGGCAAGATTCTCCTGGTGTGTTCCAGTTGCTCTGGGCTTTATTGTCGGAATTGATGACCTTGATGAAGCGGTAATACTTGCTGCAGCTCAGGCGGAGTCTCTCCACCGCAGCCTCGCTCCGCTCTCCTGAAGGCGCTGCCGACCGTATTGCCCGGAAAGCCTCATCTTCTGAGGATGTGCAACCGTGCTTAATAAGCTGACTGCTCTGACATTTTTTATTTAGTTCATATGATTTTCCCCTGCAATGGTCTACTTCCATCAATCTTTCAACCAAGTGCACTACTGACATTGAAGAGGAAAGAATGGATGGCAATAATCAAGCAGAGCCGCTATTCTCCCCTTGAGAAGTATGGTAAAAAAATTACAATGAAACATCCCCTTGAAACCTCTAATAAAGAAACAAACAACACGAGAGACGACTATATTTCTCACCTGTCAAACGTGTGTTGGCCGGCTGATCAAAGTCTCCACCGTTCCTTTGCTTGGGGCCAGCCTTTCTCCCCACATACCCCAAGGGCGGAGCCCCTTCCCGACGACGCATTGTGGCACTTGAGTCGCTGCTACCATAGTCAGTGTCACTATCAGTGTCGGTGTCAGTGTTAAAATCACTGTTGGTGTCTGAGATGGTGTCAGCGTTACCATTATCATAGGTGACATAGTTATCATCATCCGCGTCGGTGTCTGCTTTACCGTCAGGACTGAAGTCAATGTTGATATCATTTTTACCTTCACTGCTGGTGTCAGTTTTACCATTTGTGTGATTCCTTGTGTGTGAGTCCTCAGTGTCGTTGCCGCTGAAGTCTGAATAGAAGACAAAACCAAAAATGCACTGTAATGCTTATGGGAGATTAAACTCAAGCGAAAATAATTAGTTCTCTTTTAATTATGCACGCATCCGTGGGGAGCTTCTGCTGCTGATACTATTGTCATTCATTATCAAAATCTGAAGGAAGTTTTAACAAACAGTTGGTCATTTGCATAAGACAGTTTATGACAGTGTTTCATCAGATAAATTTACAGAAGAAAATGTTGCTGTGAAGTTCGGATACTTGGATAAAAATGGTATGCCATTAAGTCATAACAGTCATAAGTAAACACCTGCAGGTTAATTCAGATCAGGTGTTGGACTGATGTTGGCTGACGTGTATGCAATCAACTTAGTATTCTGAAGATTTTCGCCGCTGTCCGCTGTTCCTCGAGCTCGATAGCGACCATGGAACACGACGAGAAATTACAACTTGCATGTCTAACAAAATTGAGAAAAAAAAATGACATATCTTCTGTACTGTAATAAGGTCATCGCGTTAATTCTCGAAAATATTTACATCCCGGGCTCAGAGCAGCTCTTGGTCTGGTAGTGTTTGTCTGCGGTGCCTCGTATACATCTACGGACATGAATTTACGGTAACAGTCAACTGCGCCACAAATGAGCCTCACAGGTGTCTCCAGCCTCTTAACAGAGCACACCTGTCGTAGCAGCTGTCTACAGCGAGGTCAGGTGTGGCTGGGTGATGTCAGCAGATGTTAGGCGCTACTACTGGGGTTGATTTCAGATGGCGTCGGTTGCTGTCACTGGCTGGGGTGATAACGTTTATGATGTAATTATCATGGCAAGTTAATAAGAAAATGGTGTTATGGATGGCTGGAGTTACAATTCTGAGAATCTGATGACAAAAATTGACGTCTTATGGTAATCTACAAAGCTGTCGTGATTAGCCCAATGATGTGCCCCTTCAGGATATTTGTATTTTCTGTTACCTGTTACTAACACGCAAACAGATGAGGTCGAGATAAGTTTCATGGCAAACTGTGCACGAAAATACCTGGGGAGCTGTTATGTATAGAACGGCTTCTGGAGCAATGTCGTGCATGCTTCACTGTATAATAAATATTGGAGCGAACACCTTGTTTTACCTACACGGGCCACAACCATGACCACTCGAAGTATGTCCTTAACGATTCAAGACTTGCAGTTTATTTTTGGAGCACGAAGTGTTATGTTTCTTATACCTTCTTCCCTATCTCGTGGACGGCGACCCAAATGAGGATAAATGCGTGCGCAAAAGGTAAGGAACTAGGTCCAATCTACATTGTTTCCGACCTAATTGCTCTGATGAAAGACTTTTCAGAATTAGCTCATAACTCAGAATACTCATTACCCTAAAACCAACCTCCGATATGAAGGTAAATATTTCGTATTTCGTTTAAAGGTCACCTTCAACTGTTAAAGCCCTTCTTAAAGTACAAGCCTCGCTCAGAAGACGCTATATAATGTTAAGTGGCAAAGGTTATTCAATACATTTACACTCTTGTAACATACTAAGTGATGTACAACATTTAAAAAAGGGTTTTCTGACGTATAATTATGTAAACCATTCACTAAAGTAATGAGTTTACAGAGTGCATCGGGTGTTTACCATCGTACTCTAAGACTTGCACAATGTGCATCGTCTTGTATACTAACAGTAAGACTGCAGTAACTGTACCATGCATGTGAACAAGTAGACAGTACATTACCTCCACTGTAGTAGTAGTCATAATCATAGTCATCATGGTAAGAGAAGTACCCATCATCGGAAATGTCTGGGTCTGTGCTGAACGTCAAGCCTTCGCAACCGCTGCCTGCAACGCCAAAACACGCCATCAAAACAAGCGACATGTTTGGGTATCCCTTTAAATTGAATTCGAGCCATTTTGTGAATTTAAGTCTAAAATTATAATGTTTCCTGATAAATACTTAGAAATATATTTGAATATTCGTTTCACCTTATAGATCTACATTTCTGAGGCCTTCACATTACATTATCAGGGAAACTACGGTGAAATAATGTGTGGTTTTTAAATCTGTAACGTCAATCTTATCGTTTGCTTTACTATGAAGTTTCTTTATTGAAAAAAAAAACACATTAAAAGCTGATGCCTGTAAATTCATTGTTTAACCTCTTCGTAATAAAATTTAGAATGAAAATTATGCGAAACTGTCAACATCTAACAGGACAGTGTTACCCGTGGGTACAATTGTGGCCTTCGAGCTGACTCTTAAGGGTGTTAGATTAAAAGGCCAGACCAACGATCTAGAAGGTCAGGGCTCAGTTGCTTAACGCACCTCCACTATACTCCTGTTCCAGCTCAGCCAGGGCGCTCCAAACGGAATTCTCCGGTAGTTTTTTCTTGGTCGCCAGGGGACTAAGGTTACACAAGGTCACGGCGGGAAACTCAGTCCTCGTTTCCTGGATGATCTAAGAAAAAAAATATGAAGAGGGAGGTCACAAAAACTCAAGAACTGAGCACAATTTAAGTTAGGCAAGAAAAGATTAACCCCTATAGTATACGACAGCGTAACCCTTGGATTTGATGACCTACAAATTGACCCAACCTTAAGGGTCAGGTCAAAGGTCCCATTAGGTCAATATATCCAAGGATAGTAGAGTCGTGCTCAATGGTTATCAGTTATATAAGTCTAGGAATCAGGGTTAACGAGGGTAGCGAGTCAACGTATGGGTTTATGAGAGTCGAGATGAGGAGGTAGATTAAAATCAGTCATAAAGGGTAATTCTGGCTGACTAAGTATGCAGGGCAAGGTATTATATATATATATATATGGCTGAGCCATAGAGGAAAAAAAATCATCACTTGGCCCCTTTTCTGTTCCTTCCTTTGGAAAAGTAAAACAGGAGGGGAGGACAGAAGAGTGTATGAATTACTATGTATCGCAGTGCCTGGGTATAGCTGACAAGACTGTGCCTCAATGCGCTTGGGTATAGCTAACCGTTTCGTGCTGCACCATAGCGCTGTACATGCACTTTACCTTCATGCGGATGTTCTTGGGAGTGGCCAGGTAG
>JAUTXX010408870.1:2138-12984 GCA_032273605.1 Panulirus laevicauda
TTTGTCTGCTGGGGATGACTTGAGAGAGGGACATGAACTTGTAATTTGACCTGGGCGATTCGTCAACCTTTTCAGGAGAATGGGTCATGTATGTTGGCAAGCCTCCATGAGCTGGGGAAAGCATCAGGGGACAGCCCACACCTTGAATATGTTTGCAAAAGGCTCAGAGCAAATTTATGGATAATCTCTTTTGAATAAAGAAAAGATGCCATGTTAGACTAGAACTTTATCAACTGAATGCAGGTATCGAGGTACAGTGAACACATGTACTCTAGACCCTGAGCTTGGAAAATGACGTTGACGACGGACTGGTGTTCGTAGGGATGGAGGGAAAACTTTACCTACTTGAAAGATGGAAATTTTGTATAGTTGAGGCAGTGGGTCAGGTCAGGTGCTGTGACGCGACTGATAACACAGCTGAGGCAGTGGGTCAGGTCAGGTCCTGTGACACGACTGGTAACACAGCTAAGACAGTGGATTAGGTCAGGTCCTGTGACACGATAGAAAGTGCTACGATACTTTCAAGACTGAAAATGATTTGTCACTGTTCATCTGACTGTGAATCGACTGTGGTCTGGAACACATTTATAATTTCACTCAATTGACTTTCTGATGAAGCTACGCTGGGCTGGGTGGTGTGTGCGTGTGTGTGTGTGTGTTGGATGAAGGTAGATTTCCGGTGTTTTTATGTAGCTTGATAATGGTGGGACCAGGTGACGATGAGCCAGCTGACAAACAGGCCAGGTGAAGACGAAAGGACACTGGTAGTAAATGATCCAGATAGTGAAGGGTACTGCTGCTGCTGCTGCTGACTAAACCGGTTGTTCAAGATGGTAAGTACTGACAGAGCGAGACAGTGAAGGGACAGATGGTTGACGGAACATCTTGTGGAAGGGACGGTTGATGGTGGGCCCGTGTTTTGACAAGGACGGTATTTGACAGCGTTAAGTGGTTATAATGGATGGTAAGTGTCAACACTGGCTGACGAAGGAGATGGGGCTTGATACTGTCATTTTGGTGAAGAGGGACTTGGGTCTACAGGTCTAACTGGTGAGGGAGCACGGGGTATGACAGGTGGTGACGGGAATACGTTGTGAAGGGTCCAGGTGGCGCAGGAGTCATTAGTTGATGCGACAAATGGTAAGGAAGTTAGGTGATGGTGGGATTCAGATGGCAGCAAAGACAGCAGGCGAGGAGCACAGCAGATAACAAGCTTGGCTGGTGAGAGAGGCACCTGTTGACGGAGGCAGGAGGGGAAAGAGGCAGCTGATGATAAGGCCAGGTGGTATAAGGGACAAATGTTGGCGGAGACAGCTGGTGAAAGTGACGGATGATGATGGAGCAGGTTGGTGAAGTAGGCCTATGGAGATGGAGCTAAATGGTGTCTGAGAATACACATGATAACAGCCAGATGATAATTTGACCAAATTGTGCCGGGGGGAAGGGGTGACGGGCCAGGTGATGATGTGATCGAGTTATGACGTTTCCAGGTGATGACGCGATCAAGTGATGACGTATATGGGTGATGATGGGATGAGTGAGTGGTGGTAGAGTCAGGAGATGGGGCCAGGTGTTGATGGGGTCAAGTGATGAATGGATCACGGAATGTCTGGCCTGGAGATGGAGGGAAGCCAAGAAATGATTGGGTTAAATGATGAAGGGACGAAATGAGGTGCTTATGAGACTAGCTGGTGATGGGGGCCTAGTGAAAAGGTCAGGTGGGGATGGGGGACAAGTGGTGAAGGGGTTAAGAAATGATACTGGCACTTAATAGTTACAAGTCTAAATTAAGTCTAATACATACATGGTTGATAAAATTCAATCCAAGCAAATGTAACGTAATGGAGGTGCGACAGAGAAAAAAGTGGTCTCGACATAAATATTATCGAGCAGGAAATAAGCTGTAGGAATCTGCTTGAGAGAGAGAGACTTGGGAGTTGAGACTTACTCAACCTGTCGCCAGAGTCCCACATGAAGAGAACAGTAAAGGAGACCAACTGTCTGCTGGCAACTATTAAGATTGAATACAAGTCGGCATCTTGGGATATGCTCAGCAAATTGCTTATAACATGTATGAGCTAAACACTAGAATATGCTTCTTAGATGTGGTCACCATGGGAGGTTCAGTCCAGGTGGTGTGAATCGGGGGCCCCAAGCCAGGTGGTGTGGGTAGGGACCCCCAGGCCAGGTGGTGTGGGTGGGGACCCCCAGGCCAGGTGGTGTGGGTGGGGACCCTCAGGCCAGCTTGAGGCTCCGGCTGTACTCTTGCGCAAAGGTGATGTTTCACTGAGAGCCACACGGCGCAGCTGAATTCCTTTGTTGCCTCTCTCTCTCTCTCTCTCTCTCTCTCTCTCTCTCTCTCTCTCTCTCTCTCTCTCTCTCTCTAGTACATCATGCGCTAAACTGGTAATTTATCAATCTATCAATTAGTTCTTACAATTTCTTACATCCGTCAGTTTATATCATTTCTTTTACTATCTTTTTCTCTGGTTTATTCCGCCAAGAAACCTTTTGGCCTACTTACGAGATCCACCGTTGCTCAGCGTCCTGCGGGGGCGCTCACGTGTCAGTACAGTATGGAGGAAAGTGTGATGATTTATAGTTAAAGATTCTTAGAGACATTGATAATTATTTCAAAGTTATAAAACTGCCAATGATCAAAGGGCTATTGCTAGAAGAGAGTTTACTTCACAAAATAAATACATATATCGAACTACTGATAATAGTTATCATATTTATGTCTCGTTCAGTCCGTCTGTGGAAACGTTATAAGTCAGTTTCGTACCAACAACAACAACAACAGGTGACCTTAATTATCGCCTCTTTCTCAATTTCATCAACGCAGTCGATCCCGCGAGAAGAAGTATTCATCGCCCCATCTGTTTAAACCTAAACGTCCCACTTGCTCCTACATTACCTGTCCTCACTCTCCAAGCATTATTTGTTATCTCGTCTATTGCTCATCGTGGTTATCAACATAGCCTCTGACACCCTAGTTTTATGTTTCATTTCCTGTAACCTACAATTTGACATATAGAGCATCAGATTGCCTCGCTTACATGCTAAAGGTAAACGTTTTATAGTTCATTTTCCTTTTTCACTAATCCATTTAAGCAGCACAATCCTTCGTGCTTTTATTTACTAACTAGTGTTCTCATAGCACTCACAGGACTCACACCAACATCTTCATGTTTAGTACGTTCAGGGACGTTGGACATTATCATATACGGTTTCCCTCCAGCGATTATGGTGCCTCCTGTACATACAAACTGGTGGCTGGTGCAACCACTGATTCTCCTGTTGCAATCGTCCACCCTGCGGTCGTCCGCATCTGTCTCAAGATTACACATGAGCACTGCAACTTGCTCTCCTCCTCCTCCTTCTTCACCAGGGTCCCATCACAACTATGCATCACCTTCACTACCTTCACTACCTCCCCTGCTGGTCCACACCAACGCTGGTGGTTGACTGGTGCCATACGTCTGTGGCTCTTGCCTCATTAAATGAGGACGAATTAGATGTAAGACCTTAGAGGAGGCTGCCTGTAGGAATTCAGTATCACTCATTCGATGAATTTTGGAACTAATTACTTTTAGATATACTACATCAAATCTAAGCTAATTTAAGTAGGGAAGAGTCGATTTCGCTCAGTTAACATTTCAATAAAAACAGCTCTTGAAGATTCACGTCACCCAGATCAACAAAGCCTGACCTAAATCATTGATCCTAATTCTACTGCTATATCTACAGCTGGGTTATTGGTGGTGATACTAATGCTACTACTACTACTGCTACTTCTACTATTACTACCTGTACTACTATTACTAGCGGTAGAAGTAGCAGCGGTAGCAGGAGTGATACGACATTTCCGTTTTCACAAGTTATACAGCTATGATATTTATCTTCTATAAAAAATGCACCAATCACGAACGCTGGAGAGAAGAAACCACAGGTTCCTTATGTGATGACATATCCCTTACATGACGACAGACTCTTAGGGTCGGGAGAAACTCCGATCTAATCGTTGTAGAGAAGCGGCATGAAATCTGTTCATTCTCGAATTAACACACACACACACACACACACACACACACACACACACACACACACACACACACATTGATATTAGAAATACATACTAAAAACTGGGTACAGGTACATGTTCAGTATGTTTACCAAAAAACATAGTAAATCCCAGCATGTGCTGTACAGATGTCTGATCGCCAGTGTGGCATCGAGTTCATATACTGTTATGGGTTCGACACAGTTTGCATGTTGTGTACAGACTTCAGAAGGCACCATGACGCCAGGAATCAGAGGTGCTTGAGGGTAAACTCCCCCATTTCCTTATTTGACAATACTTTCCAGGAAGTCATTAGCTGTTTGGCCGAGTCTGAGATTACATTTAGTCCTACGGAGTGGCGCCACCCGCCCGGTGACTGGCCGGAGAGGCAGATGCAGACGGGGACCTCCACTTGAGCAATGTGATACAAAAGTCTCTAGCAGTTTGTTAAGGCCAGGGCAAGACATAAATCTGCTTCTATTGGGTCACAGTGGGGACAGATGTTCGCCAAATATCGCTGTTATTGGCCCGAAGAGGCAGATGGAGGAGAGAGAGGCGCTGTGATTGGTCTAGGCGACTCGGGGAGGATGGGGACGGCCGGTGATTGGCTGAGGCTTCAGATGGGAGGCAGATGAATGTGCAAAGACACGTGGCCAGCGTCTTGTGAGACACCTGGCCCACCCTACTACTGGCCCTAGTCTTCCGCCTGGCCCACCTTAATGCTGGTCCACCCTACTGCTTGCCCACCCTATCGCTGGTAAATCTTGCTGCCTAGCCAACCCTTCATTCTGGCCCACCCTACTGCTGGCCCATCCTCCTGCCTCGCTTACTCTTCTGCCTGGCCCACCCTTTTGTCTGGCCCACCCTGATAGAACACATGACAGTTAGGTGAGAACACGTGGTGGTTGAGAACACATGGTGGTTAAGTGAGAACATATGGTGGTTAGGTGAGAACCCATGGTGGTTAGGTGGGGCAGAACATTAGGTGGTTAGGTCACACGTGGAGATACACATACACACAAGCACTATGGTAATTATGGATATCTTCCACGGCATACAGACAAACACAGGACATACACACAGCCACAATAATCCAAAAACAAACACAATCGCATCGCAAATACATATAAACATACTCATAAATACAGGGATGCATAGAAAACCACACACACACACACACACACACACACACACACACACACACACACACAGGTGAGCAAAAATTTACAAAAAAGGTCATTATAATACAAAAACACACCTTACCAGAGCTTGAACATAAACCAACAGACACTATCCTGGCAGGTAACTAGCTAAACACAGCTGTGCAGTACGACCAGCAAACAGAATCATTTGAATGCTGTTCTAACCTATCCTAACCCACGGTTAGCTAACGCAAGTGTAAAGTATAGTTAACGAGCAGAACGAACCAGTGATAACACCATCCTAACCTACCACAACCAAGAATGAAGTACCACAACTGTGCAGTATAACCAACTCAACTCCGTGTTCATAGCAACTGTGGCCTTGTCACACTGAGGCTGTAGACTGACTAACGCTTTCTCTCACTTTGTCTTTTTCTCCTCAAAATTCCAACTACAAATTTCCTCCTAACTCTTCGAGTTTGTTTCCTCAACTACTGGAGGGTCTTGAAAGCGGCTTGAGGTGGAATATGGACTCTTGGGGTCTGGAGGGTGGGGCAACTAGAATGTCTGGAGTCTAGCTTCCCGGAGTTTGGAAGATGGGGCAATCAATAAGTCTGGAGTCTGGACTCTTGGGGTCTGGAAGAGGGGCTGACGAGTAGGTCTGAAAGCTGGACTTTCGGTGTCTGGAAGATGGGGGAAACCGGCAGGTCTGGAGTCTGGACTTCCTGGGTATGGAAGTCGCGGCAACCATTAAGGTCTGGAGTCTGGATTTTCGAGGTCTGGAAGACTGGGAAACCAACCAGCAGGTCTTAAGAATATTGAATTCCAGATAATAGAAAATCAGCTCAGCTCATCAAACACACATACGTACACCACGAGCTGGAGTGTACACATGTGGAGGTCGCTCAGGTCATGCCGGGTGGGGAGGGCAGGTCACGGCTGTTGTAACTGTTGTGTCATCAGTGTGGGTCATTGGTACTCAGAGGGTCAGGCGGCAGGTCACGGGAGGTGGGTGTCACGCAGGTGGAGGTGATTTTTTTTTTTTTTTTGGGGGGGGGGGAGTGGCATTGATAAAGCTAAAATAGCCATAACTGAGTTTGGAGGAGTATATGAAAGAAGAAAGTTGAGTGAATGCGAATAAAAGCAAGGTTAATAGGTTTAGCTAGGAAGAAGGAAAAAATGGAACAGATGAACAAGCACAAGTGCAAGTCCAGAGGCACAGTCTTTCTATGCATGGTGCTGGATGCCATGAGAACCATAAGCCTTGCTTGTGTCCTTAGATAAGCTCTCTGGACACTGAAAAGAGATTACTTTGAAAGCCATGAGAGTAGTAGAAGCATCATAGGGTGAAGGAGTGTTAGTGAGAATGGCCCATAGTTCGGTGCAGTTTTCTTATCCTCATTTTTAAATATAGGTTCAACTTTTTCCCACATCCACATCCTTGGAAAGGAAGGGCACTGTCATTGAGGAACCCTTTCTAATCTTCTCTGTTTACCAAATCATTCTCCCTAACCCTCTCACTTTGCACACCACCTCAACCAAAACACCCTATATCTGCCACTCTATCATCAAACATTCAGCAAACCTTCAAAATACTCACTCCATCTCTTTCTCATATCACCACTACTTGTTATCGCCTCCCCATTAGCCCCCTTCACTGAAGTTCCCATTTGTTCCCTTGTCTTACGCACAATATAAGTAACCATTAATTATAAGACCATCATTTCGTAGACTACCATGTGTTTTGAAGTGGTGTAGGCTTACTGGTATTACTACTTTTTTTTTTAAATGGGTTAAGCGACCAGTATAAGCTCAAAGCCCACTGTTGAGACAGGTGACTGGTGAAATTTTTTATTGTGACACCACAAGGGCTACACCCTTCACAGTTTAAGTCTAGTCATAGACTTGCACCTTCACATCTCCAACAGTAGAAGGTATTTTTATGTCACTTGGAGAGGCTAGGTCTAATCACTGTGGCAGCCAGACACCCATCCAGATGATAGCCAGACCCAACATTACTTAACTTCACTTATGTAAAATCAGTGACTCATACCACTACCAGGGTAATTAATGAAATGGAGAAATCAAGTTTACTGTATTTTCATAAACTGTGACTACCTCATTCATCATCATCCAATTCACTACTGTCATTGTTGAAGTTGATCACAAAATTTTCTGTTAGATGATCAAATGCTCTCTTTCTTTCTATACTCATCATCCACTTGTATTGTCTAGCATATACATTTCTTCCAGTCTTCTTCAGTGATGATCAAAGAATATTTAGATTGAGTTTCACACTATTCTTTGATGCAGTTTCTATGATATGACACTTGAAATACAATCATATAGCCTAATTTCAAATTTCCATATTTTTCCCGTCTAAAGTAGGCAATATAATATCCAATGTTCATAAGAATTTTCTTGGGAATTAGACTTGACAGTGATTGTTAGTATGCATATCACACACACACACACACACACACACACACACACACACACGGTAACAATTCACCATATATTGCTTACAAACATTGGATATTTACATTATTAGCAGCAGAAATGGCAATGCTGTCCGAACCTAGTATCCTGTGGTGCGCTATATCAGCTGATCACACTGTCAGTGTGGCTGTTCCCCTGAGCATTTTACCTCCCCTCCTTGTATGGTCTAATATATAAAGTTTTATCAGATACATGATGATATGGGATATATCTGGTCTAAACAAGCCATAGTTTAGTGCCTATTGTGCTCTTATGTTTGGTGTCATTTGTTTCTCTTTAGTTTATATTTGCTGCAAAACAAAGAAATAATGATTAGGCTTCATTCAAAAACAGTTGTCCTTGACTTTGACCGTTTGTGATACTTGTCAACATTTTTGGCATCCTCTCTAAAGTGCTAATGTCTTAAAATCATTTAGATTTATATGTTCCCAATTTTTGACATTATTATACAGAAGAACAAGTCTAATTATAAACTGTGAGCAAACTTAGTGTGAATAAATGAAAAGCAGCACGATCATTGTATATGAACCAGTCAGCTACTTTATCTCTGAAAGAGGGGCATGGCCTCTGGGCCATTTTAGCACATGGTGACTATAATATGCATTAAAATAAGATCTGATAATGAAAGTGAATCTGTCCCCCTCATCCTAATATGTTCACTGACATGCTGATATAGGAAATATCATGAACACACTCTAGGAACTTATTTCTCAATGATTCCTTGTCACCATGAGAATCCAAAGTCCCCATTTTATCTCCTTGTGTATGTATGTGTGTGTACATGAAGAGTAGAGACATGTTTCACTTATAAGTTAGAGATAAGGCAACACAAGTGTAAAACCCTCCAGGTAACAAGTAAGTTGTAATCATGTAGGATAAGAATAGAGGCCTTAGATATTCTCTCCATGAAAAAGAGAAGAGTGAGAGCTAATCTGATCACATCCTTTAAACCAGATTGATGATATAGACAGTGAACAGTTCTTTGAAAGATGTAGGGATAGAATAACCAGAGAACAAAATATGAAAGTGTGCTAGAAATGTGTTAAAAAAGATGTGAAGAAGTACTTTTACAATGTATGTATGGTGGATGAATGGAATAGGCTGAATATGGAAATGGTAAATGTACAAAACATTCTGATATTTAAAAAAGTATTATGATGGAAAAGAAGGTTCAACAGATGGGGCCCCCACAAGTGTAAAATTCACTCTCCCCTGCGTAGTAGAAGTGACTTAGGTGAAAGGCACCCCTGAAAAAGGGGCCCCCACAACTGTAAAACTCACTCTCCTGTGCATAGTAGAAGTGACTTAGGTGAAAGGCACCACAGTTTCAGGGAAAGGAGGTCATGTGTAATGATCCTCCTCGATTTCTACAAAAGTGAGCTTGGTTTTAGACAAAAGAGAAAGCTGGATTGATTGTTTGTATTGGCACATTTAGAAAACATTTGATGGTGTAAGGTAGGCTGATTTTGTAGCTGAATCACCAGGCAGGAATAAGGGGAAAACTACTTCACTGGTGTAGAATTATCTTGCTGAATGACACATGTCAGAGGAGCTTTAGCAAAATGGGTTGAAGTCATGAGTGGAGTGTTGCAGGGCTCTGTTTTGGAACCATTACTGCTCTTTAAAACTGGAGGATGTGCATTATTGGTATGTAAAGGTGCCTCATGTTACAAGCAACTTTGGAAGTAAATTCTGGTAATAGTTACCCATGTAGCACAATGCCTTACTCTGTGGAGACCCCAGTCATGCTTGTATGGTTGCCATTTCCTGCCTTTATTTAAGTTGAGTTCTGTACTTTATCGATATACAGTGATGCCTTCATCAAAAACTACTACAGGTAGCACCAGGAAAGAATCCTAGTGTTTCAGTTACCCTTTTGACATATTGGGGGAAGATATGGCCCTGGTGTATGCCCCACATAAATTAGTGCTTAATTGACAGTACTGTTTAGGGTATTAATTATGATGACAGTTTGATGGATGTTGAACTATTAACACTTTGAAAAGTTCTTTGTGTGATGATAGAGAAGAGAGTGAGATGTGTGAGTCCGATAAACATAATAAATGCTCAAGCTAAGCTCTTTAACTTATCAAATTTGAATGTCCATACAGCAACAGATATAGATAATATACTAGATTTATAATTTTTCTTTAACTTTCATATATCTATCAGTTAATAAGACTGAAATACTTTTTGATATTATGATAAACTCTAGTCCAGGGGACCCCCATAGATTTACTGGCTGGGTTATTCTGGAACAATAAAGGTATCCTGGTTCTTGCTCTGGGGAAGGGTGCAGATTTTACTGCTTAGAAATTTACTATTTGCTGTTAGAATTAGAATTAAGCCTTAACTATGAAGCCCTAAGAATTTAGGTATGTCTTAGTAAATAGACACGTAAATAACGTCCTTAATGAATGTCAATGTACAGGTACTTAAATTTTGTAGAACAAATGATTTAAGTCCCATTTATGGCTGGCTTTTTAAATGAGTCAGGTGCAGCATTTGCAGCCTTCACTGAAACACACTGAAGACAATATGAATAGTGATGTGTGGATCCCAAACTACAACCAGTGCATATGCAACAAGACTAGATCATGTAGAGTCAAACTTATGTAGTAGACATTCTTATAACAACTGCACTGTTGAATTTCTCAATTGATGTAGTAGAAGCACTTTGTCAAGGTTGAAAAATCAAATCTGGTCTCTGCATTGATTTATAGACCACTTGATGCAAAGCTTTGAGAATTTACGGAACGAATAAGAATGAAAGAACAATGCCCTGACCTCCTTAGAAACCTAGCCCTCTATATACTTATATAGTAGATACTCTTATGACAACTACACTGTTGAATTCCTCAACTGATGTAGTAGATGCACTTTGTCAAGGTTGAAAAACAAAATCTGGTCTCTGCATTAATTTATAGACCACTAGATGCAAAGCTTTGAGAATTTATGGAACGAACATGAATCATAGAATCGTGCCTTGATCTCCTCAGAAACCTAGCTTTATATGTACTTGTCTTAGGAGACTTCAACATAACACACCTTAAGTGGAGACAGGCAGGAAATAGCATCTTAACTGAAAATTAAGTGGAGACAGGCAGGAAATAGCATCTTAACTGAAAATTCTGACACTGGA
>JAUTXX010408980.1:0-12982 GCA_032273605.1 Panulirus laevicauda
TGCATAGCTGAGAGAGAGAGAGAGAGAGAGAGAGAGAGAGAGAGAGAGAGAGAGAGAGAGAGATCATGATTCGTTGACTTTATTGGTCAAGCATAGGTTTTGAGACAGACCTCTGAGATACTCCATGACTGACTGATGCTGGTAATGTATTCTTCTGGGAAAAAATTGCCTTTAACTGCTGGCAAAGCTATAAAGCAGATTATGTGCTCCTCCCATATACAATGAATTATTCAAGGTCCTGCAACATATGCTATGGTTTCCAATGATGTTAGAATTCAAAAACATTACAGAATATATCTATATTAGTCCAATGACCTACAGTTGGGGTATGTAAACTGATGCACCAACAGATTTTTCTGCTGTTCAACTGCTTTCTTCGAGAAAAGCGCATGGCTTCTTTTATGCCTTTTTCTGGTCATTTTTCTCTCAGGAAGTCTACCAGGGGTTAAGGATTCCTGTCACCTTTCATCTCTCCACACGTCACCATTTTGACTTACATATCTTTTCAGGATCAGTAAAGTTCCTTACCTCTTGACTTGTTTGTTGACGAATGATGTCTCCCTTGACCGGCTCTCCGCGACCCTTCACTTGGCTTGCTTGTTGCATAATGATATTTCTTTCAGCAGTTACTGTACGCTTTTTGCATAGTTATCTATCTCAGGGTCATCCAGTACTGCGTTCATCCATGGGTCTAATCTTCATTTTGATTTTTCTGTTGTCACTCCATTTCACTGTCTTAGATCACTAAGTATCGCATTCAATAATCGTTCCAACTACCTTGCTGGACATTCATGTATCTTTATCTTATGTCTTTTTTGGTATGTGTCCGGATATTGCTGAGCACATTTTGCTTTTGTATCGTCCTCGTCTGGTTGCTCTCGGGCACAATACATTGTTTATAATTCGCTTGATTTGTTGCCAGACATATATCATTGCATATTTCTCCCTCCATTGTTCGAGATTGCAAACATCTAGCTCTTTTAATCGTTCATGGTATATTATTTGCTCCATTCCATTTATCTTACCTGTGAAATATTTCTGTATTCTTTCTATCTTGTTTGATTTAGTCTTTTAATGGTGGCTTTACAAAACTTCTGAGTCTCATCTACCTTAAGCAATTATTGACATATTCATGATTAACCTTCCCTTCTCTTATCATAAATGTTGTTAATATTGATCCACTTGAAAGCGCTACTTTTCCACAATGTTCCTTGAATTCTATCCATATAACTGACGTTTCCTTAACTTTTATGTCTTCTACTACAGGGCCTCTGTATGTAGGTTCTGTAATAGCATTAGCTGTCCTGTGACTAATATGTTTGAATATCTCTTCATTAGATTTTATTATCATCTGCCTATCTAGATATCATCCAGGTCTCTTTGAATTTTGTTTTGATCTTCTACACTTTCTTTTACTTTACTTATTCCTGTCTCATCTTCCAAATGTCTGACCACACTCTCTCTTACATCCTGATCTACCTTTGTCTGAGATCATTATTCAAAAAGAGTATGGTGGCAATAACTGTTCCTCAGACTTCCTCAGATGTTTCAATTCGCAAATATATTGAATTTTCTTCTGATCAAAAGTTCTTTGATTCATGAACTTGCCACTTTCTTTAGTAACACTGTAGCTTGCCTTATATATATCTTCATCTAAGAAACAGTGTCTAATCTCTTCCTATCCAAAATGATTTAATATTCGTCCTTATAATGTGCTAGTTGTAGTGTTTGTGTGCTTTTACCAGGGACAAAATCATAATGTTGTTCATTAATAAATCTCTCTGAAATAAGATATTTCATTACATTTTCTTTTACTATTCTTTCAGTTACTTTGATTATCTGCAGTTAGATAAACTGGTCTATATTGCTTTGTCAGTAATGTGGTTCCTACTTTTAGTATTCGTGTTACATGCACCATTTTGTGTAAATCTGCTATGCTTGGCTGGTGGTTTGTCTGCGTTTTATGTTAAAGGCATTGGAAATGGTTTGACTATGGTTTCTCTTGTTTACTTTACTGAGATTACTGGAATTCCATCCATGCCTGAAGTTGATTTTTTTTTAAGTTGATCAACTGTTTCGAATATGTCTCTTTCTGGTAAGTTTATATATGTGATTGTATGCTCATCGGAAGCATTAATTATTATTTCATCTAATCTTCTTCATGCCTTATGGTGCTAAACGCTGACTTGTATTAGTCAACTAATATCTGACATATTCTTTTGGTATCATTTGAATTACTGTCATTTTCTGTAAATTGTCCCGTACTGGAATCTTTGTAATTTTCTCTGTTCATGTTTACAAATTGGGCTTTTGGGTTTTGGTCCATTCTCTGTATCATTTTGTTTTCCTTCAGGGAAGACGTTGGAGAAGAGAAGACAGAAGGGAAGGAGTTGGGTAGGAAAAGGTGGAAGATAGGGTGTTAGGGAGAAGGCAGAATGAAAGAGGTTCCTGAGGAGAAAGCAGGAGGGAAGTAACTAGGAAGAAGGCAGAGGTGAGGGATTGGGGAGGAGAGGGATGAGGGGGAGAGTGAGAGGCGGGTGCAAGGTGGGTGAAAGTAAAGTAAGTGAATGAATGAAAAAATCATGAATTACACACATAAATGCATAGAACCACGCAGACCCAAGGTTCGAGCAAAGTAGTCCTGGCTTGAACGCTACTGAAAGAGATGCGATCCCTTTCCAACATTAGAAAACGCAAGCAGAGTAAAAGCTTTGTCCCCACACTCCACTACCTCCGGCAACACGACGGTCGGGACACAAGTGCAAAAAATACTTTTGCTGCTAATATGCCAGAAGAAAATATCTGTAGGAACGTCAGAAGGTAAAATGAACCGGAATATATCATGCATCCCATCACCAACGGTACGCATCCCTTCGCTTATTATAATAAAGTCAATAGTAAGGATAATCTTTGTGCACCAGTCTCACGACTTACCATGTCTGTATTACTCCTGATGTGGAAAGATGATGCAATGTTTTCGTCTTGTTCCCTTAAAGCTGGTTGCAAGAGTCAATCAATGTGGTAACTTATCGCAGGATTGCAAAGGCGAAATCAACAGCTGAGAAGGTAGCACATTGTACCAACTACTACGTTATGATGGTTGATTAAAAGAATTATTCAGTACTGGAGAGTGACAGGAGATGATCAAACCTAATTCTCACAATTGTCGCTCTGAACAGTATGTTCTGAGAGCATATTCCACGCTTTAGTAAAGTAGCTAGTAAAGATAAATTCCGTGTAATCCAGAATAGCTCTGCGACCTCTAAGTTTTAATCCATCAAATCTCGTTGGTAGTACTGGCGTGACCATAATAAACTTTTTAATGTCGACGTTGTTGCATCCTTTAAGTATCCTAAAACATTTGATCACCTTGTCTTGAATCGACTCATGTTTAGAGGGAGCAAATGGAATTCTCGCAGTCTATCCTATATATTCGAGGTGGAGTCTATCTAGACTTAGATATAGCGGCAATATCACATCCTTGCTTTTCTAAGTGAGCTTTTTGTTAATAAATCGTAATATCCTAATATTTCCTTTCTTTGGAGAATCTGAAGATGTTCGAGACATTAACCCCCACATCTCACACACGAGGGGTGTCCAAGCAATTTGTAATTGAATTTCTTGATGAGGTTTCCTACCTGTAACAAATGACATTTATTAGCGTTAAATGGTATTTGCCCTTTTCTAGACCATTCACCTGTCCTATCTACATCCTCCTCTAATATTTGCCTATCTTCAGTGTATATGGCATTACCGATCTATGTGTCATCTGCAGATCTGGACTGTTACTTATTCAGCCTTACATCAATATCATTGATATAGGTGATGACCAGTATTGGCCCCGGGACGGACCCTGGAGGGCTCCACCAGTAACGGATGACTACGATGATGATTAACCATTCATTACGACTCTGCTTCCTATCACGTAAACAAGCTTCTACCAGTTTCCTATGTGACCAGTAAAGCCCAGAACCCTAAATCTATGCATCAATTCTTCGTAGGGGTCTTTGTCGAAATCTTTTTTGAAAGTCCATAGATATAGTATCTCCTGCTTTTAGTCTTGTGGGTATTGAATCTATGATAAAGTTCAAGGAGGTTTGCACTGCTTGACCTGTGCTTTCTAAAAACATGCTGTGTGTTGTTGATCAGGTTGTGATGCTGAGGGTAATCGATTCCAAAAGTTTACACACAATTGATCTTAGGCTAATAGGGCGGCAACTGCAAGGCATTTTACGGTTTCCTTTTCTAAATATGGGAATAATGTTTGCTAGTCTTCAGACCTACTGTACTCTCTCATCCTGGAGATTCTTATTGAAAATATAGGTTAACGGTTTGGTAATTTCGTGTTTGACGTTTCAATTACTCGTGGATAGATACGACTAGGACCTCGACTTTCATCAATCTTCAACCTATCTATCTGTGTTATTAATTCTCTAATTGTGACGGTAAATTCTGGTATCGTCTGGGTGCTATTTACCACTATTTCAAATTTCGTGTCGCTGATTTCAAGTGTAAAAAGAGAAATGAAGAACTTGTTCAGGGGTGTACTAAGGTGTACGCGAACTAGGTGGCGTTGCTGCTGACACAAACATTGTTGCAGCAGTGTGACACGTATTGTTCAGAACGTCGACAAAGAGTGGGAAGGGTTAAAACCAACCATGTATCACCGCAAGAATCCTAAAACTAATTGACCAACGTCGTCAAGCATGAATGGACCGATGTCACTGTCTTTATTATATCGTAAAACGTGAAGATAAAAAAAGTCAAATCAACAAATAGCACGTGTGATTGAACATGAAAACACGAACTCGACTAAATTCTCAGAAGACTTGAAGCGTTATAAACATACACAAGAAAGATTTCAAAATACTTTTCCCTAATCATATGAACAATCAGGAAATCGATGAAGTAATTTAGTTACATTTTACCAATATATGCAACATTTTTCCACCTTTAGACTATTCAGTATTGCCAAAATATTTACCAGCTAATGTTTCACTCTGTGTTGATAGGTTTGATGTTTACAAAGTTTCGTTCTTACTAGATATAGGTAAAGCTTCACCTGAAGGGCTTTCAAAAGAGTTCTCTTATGAATGAGATAAATGCTTCTTTAACAAACATTCTTAATTGTCGTTTGAGAGACGGAATTTTCCCTGATAATTGTAAGGGTGACACTATCACCGCGCTCACTAAAAAGATATTGGTAACTCAGGTGGGAGACGTACGGCCACTTTCCCTCAGTCCTGATTTTAGTAAAAATTTGGAGTGCATTGTTGCAAATATGGTGTTAAATGATATTAGACCAAACCTGGATCAGCATCGATATGGTAATTCTAAATGTAGTTCTACGTCTCACTGCTTAATTATATTCCTACACTTTCTTTTAAGGGGCTTAGATCAGACTATGAAAATCGTGCAGCTTGTTTTAAATGGCTGTAAAAAGAACACATTTCATAACAGTGGTCATAATGTTGTAATCCGGGAAATTCATTTTTGGGGGGTTGCTGGTCCTCATTACTCACCTTTATTGGGAGTTTTCTATCTGAGCGTAAGCGTTGAGTGGCATACCAAGATTCCATCTCTAAGTGGGACAACATAACTTGTGGTGTACCCAAGGGAACAAAGTAGAACCTATTATGTTCTTGGCTGTGATCAATAATGTCCGTAGAAACTCAATCTTTCGTATAAAATATGTCGACGATCTTACCCTCTGTGAGATTGTTGATGTTACTGATAGAATGACCTTCATAGTGCAAAACATCTATGATGATCTTGAGCGTCATTGTGTCACTGTCAAAATGACACCCAACCCTCTTAAGTGTGAGGTTATGTTTGTGTCACCACCAAAATGAGCCATTGTTCTTCCACAGTTATTATTACAAGGATGTAACTATTAGGTGTGCACATTAGCTCAGCTCTCAGTTGGAATGATCAAGTTGAATATTTGATCACGAAAGCAAACCGGTGCATGTTATGCTATACCGAGCAAGGCAGTTTTGTTTTAGTTAGGTAACAATGTTCAAATATTACAGTTGGTTTATACGCTTAACCCTAGGATATGCAGCCCCAGTATGACACCCTGGCTTGACTGAGGCACAACACACACCTCGAACGCATACAGACACGATGTTTCAAAGTTATTTTAAGTAGTCATGAATAATGTAAACCAAGACATTATGTTCTGCAATATACCATATTATATGTGACCTTTTTGGTAGATAAACCGTGGATTGTAATTATTTGTCATTATCATATGAATTTATCATCCACAATGGGGTCCTCATCCTCGTTTCCTGAGGGTCCTATCCTACTCTTCTTGTGTTTCTTGTTACTCTCTCTCTTGCAATACACATTTCATATCGTCTCTTAGCTTGATTGATAAGTATCTTTACCTCTCTCTAAACTGTTATACTGCGTTGCAATGTTTGGGTTGCTGCTTTCTTTCTTAAGTTTGTAGAGTTTATTTCTGCGCCGTGCAATTCTTGCGATTTATGGGGAGTGCCAGTAAGGCTTGTTGTTGATCTTTTTGTTTCCGTCGTTGTTAGTAATGAATGTGTCTTGTTGGCTTAGAATATGTCCAATATTCCTCTAGACATAAGCAAACAAAAGCGAAACTATAATGCATGAAAACCCACGAAAATCTTCCCTATTAAAGTCAGAGGAAATAATCCTGGTTTTACATTAGTCGATTCTGAGATTTTTTACTGAAGCTAGCCACATGTACCTAAATGTTCACCAACACGAGCATTAGTAACTAATAACTCCTAGGATGCAAGAACTAAATCAAATATATTCGCTTTCCTCCTCGGCTCTGTAACGGTTTCCACGGGAAAATTGTCTTCAACAAACTCTATATATCTAACAGATGTACTTTCTACACATGAAATAGTTCGCCAGAAAGACTGAATCTATATCATTTACTGCTAGTTATAAACTCTCGTGCATGACAGTAACAGTATCTGCTGGCAAGGTAGGGCAATTTCAAACGACATTTTTTCTAATAAGAACACACACGTTTTAACCAGCAGCAAATGTTGCTGACTGAATTTCAGTTTGTTTTAAGCATGATTTTACGTATAGTGTAGTTATTCCACCTCAACTCTCTCGATCCTATGCAAATAATCTATAGTCTGACATATTGTACTCACATAGCAGGTTGGTGGTTTTCACGTTTAGAAATGCTTTTTGCTAATCAAATGATTTCAACCTGTCCATTGTTTACCAAGCAACGCAATCCAGCTACATTCATGTGATGTTCACTTAATCCTTTCGTGAGATTTCCTTTCGAAATTGATGGTATGATTTGGTGACCATCTTTTTCTAGACGGAGGTGGGACGAGTCCCCAACACCCATCCATCACCACTCATCGCTGTCTGGTGCTCTGGGGACCGCACTCGATCCGACATCCCACGTATGAAATATGAAATGGCCTGACCTGACCTTATCCGCCTGTACCATGCAATCGGCCAGCCAACCTCTACCGGGTTCACCAAAATTTCTACCCTGACATTGTTAGGCAAGTTGATCTATTTGATTCGTGCTGCTAAGAGTTCGGACCCTTTATTGCTAAGATAAATGCCGTCTCTTAAATCCTCTGAAATCGAACCATATTTGTACAAAACCTATATGAGCATAAATTCTCTGGCGTTTTAGTCTTTCGTTTACACCTGACGTTCTGCTCAGGGCGTAGTTATCTATACTTTGATTAGGGGAAACACCAACTATAGCGATCTCCACTCATCTGTCTTTCAGGCTGCCAGTCAACTTGTTATGTTCTTTTACGATATTTTTCGAGTTTGTACTCTTTTGGTAAACGTCTTACTCCCAGTAGTCACTACTAAACATAACTTTTTGTCTGGTACTTTAATCTTCTTTTTCCTTTTGTTTAATGTTGGAAATTCTCGCACCAGAGTAGACATAGACTGTTCTCTTAGCTTTAGAGTTCACCGTCATGTGTTTACCCAAACTTCTGCTCAACGAATCTCTTACAATCTAGGAATTGTCGTCGCCAGTCTTTTAAAGTCACTGAGCACTGCAAAGTGATTGCACACGTGAGTGGGGCCAACGGGGGTGGGAAGAGAGGGAGGGGAATGGTTTGACGGGTGATTGAGGTGTGACGTAATCCTGGAGTTAAGAGGGTATGGAGAGAGACGGCCATAGGTCATGAGTCCTTGGTGGAGGGTTAGGACTGGTAGTTTAGGTGGGGGTAAGAGGAGGTGGATGAGATAGTGGACAATAAAGAGGGAGGAAGTGAACAGACAGTTTAAGAGACGTGGAGGGCTGGTTGAGTATAAGAGAGAAAGAGAAGAGGGAAGGTGAAAAAGGGGAGTGGAATTAGATAATGGTAGAGAAATAAGAGATAGAAGAAACAAATGTAAGAAGAGGGAAAACTTAGAGAACGTTACACTGGTGAGGACTGAAGGAAAAAGTGGGAAACGAGAAAGATCAGAAAAATAGCAGATGCAACAAGGAGAAAGAAGTGGAAAGAGAACCCAGAAGAGATAATGAAAACGTGGGAGGGGTGAGAGCCGAGTCCTCCCACAGTAACCCACAATACCACAACTGAGGTACACTGGGTTTTTACTGCCACGCTAAAACAAATGGATATTTTACGTTGGTTGCCAATTCTTTTCGCACCATAACTCCAGCCGCGTCATAAACCCTGATGTATCGGTCACGCTTGTAATTCAGGCATGTTTATTTCTAGTTTAACGCCGTCACAAATTCCGGCTTCAGCATTACGGTGAAAAATATTTCGTACAATTCTACCATAATTCTGTCGAAACTACATTTTGATTTCACATGCATTTTTAGAGAATATGTATCATATGTGGGTATATTTGCAGAGGTAATTTTAAATCCTATCAAACTCAGTTGCTGATACCAGAAAAACTCTAGCAATATACGTGGGTCATGGTTCTTGATACTGTGTCAACAAAATTATTCTTCAATTGTGTCTTCTACATATATTACTACAAAGACGCATTGTCATTGCTGGTCATAATGACATATGTTATATTTTCTTTTAAACTATGCGTACTGCTGTTCATTTGGTTACTACTTGATGCCGGCCGGCATCATCTTAAATCAATTTTCTCATCTGCGTATCTGATGAAATGTAAAGTAAACATTTCACGAAGTGATCAGTAACTTTTCTAATCCACTGTTGCTTTTTGGTTGGCGGAAAACATTTTATGTAAGTCGCTCGGCGCGTATGACATACACATATGACGTACATAAATGACATACACATATGACATACACAAATGACGTACACATATGACGTACACATATGACGTAACCGGATGGAATATCCGCTCGCACACATACGTCAGAGGATTACCATCAACATGCTGCTGATATCAAAGTACATATCTAGCCACCCACCTACCTACCCGCTGTTTCTTCAACACCATAGATTTATTCAAATTGGTATCCTGGTGCTTCTGTGGTCTGATATGGCTGTCAACACCAGCACTAGATGCCTGTGTACTATTAGCGCTACGTATCTTGGTCACAGTCATTTCTGTCATTGTGAACGTTTCATTGTGTTGGGGGTCAATACTGCAGACTTTATGCTGGCTTAGGTCTTCTCTTGTGGTGATCTCTCTTCTGTGCAGATTTCTGTCTAATATATCAAGAGCGCTAAAGGCAACTTAAACGTTAGTGAATTGTTTTCAGGTATTTGGTAAGGAGATTACGACTAATTGGGACAGATGTTCAAAGAATTTCATTTGATGTTGTCGAAATTTACCATTTTTAAGTCTTTTACTAAGCTTTATCTACGGTTATGTATGACTAATGTTTACTGTTTCAGCTTGCCAACAGGTCAACAGTGTTTTGAGTGCAGCGGAAAGTTTGGCGTTCAGTTTTACGATAATCTTGCGATGTCTTTGACTTGCAGGTTTTACATGGACAGACGAACCCTTGAGGAAAAGCTGCCGCAGGTACTGATAAGATAGCTGTTCTTACAGAAAGGGTTGATGTCCTTCAGGACGTCCTCAAATCCAGCTTGATAAAAGAATCTGGGAATGAGCCATCAACGTCGGGCAGCAGAGCTGTTGGTGTTGAAACACCTCAAAGCAATCTTTCTCTCACCAGGGAAAACCAACCAGGTAATAAGACGATGTGCAAAACCCATACACGTTTATCTTTGATGCCAATAATTTTTTTAAAAATTGGCTCCACACTTTGGGTAATGTCGAGAACAACGAGCACGAAGTAATGCTCGTCGGCGACTCTATGTTCAGAGGACATCTGGAGGAATTCTGCGCCAGAAACTCTTCACGCTGGAAACGTTTTTTTTCTTTTTCTAGGTGTCATGGTGGATGATGTTGCCGACGCTGTAAACAAGGTTTGCACTTGTTATTTGTCTTGTAGGTAAGAACGATGTACTGAAGGGGAGATCGAGGGAGCTGTTGAAGAAATATCGCCGGCTTATTCGATGATTTCGAGATAACATTAATAATATGATTTCAGGAGGTCTTCCCAGGATCGGCACCGGGAAGGCATTTCTTTAGTGAGGCATTCTGTCTAAATGATAAATTGATGAACCTTTACAAGAGGGAATTGATTTCATAAACCTGTGTTAACATTTCTGCTACAAGTCTGCTATGTTTATGAAGCACAGACTGCACCTGAATGAAGTGGAAGATGTGCGTTTTGTGAGGCTCGTAATGCTTTTGATCATAAAATCCAGCCCTTGTGGATCAGATTCATCGTCTTCCATAGCTGCTTTTCCAAATAGGTCTCAGTTTTGTCTAAAGATATTTTGTATTAACGCTCGGAGTATACGAAATAAAGTCCAAGAGTTAGTGACAGCAGCGTTATCAAGAAATTATATGATTGCCATTTCCGAATCTTGGCTTGATACGAGTAATAAAGATATCCTCACTGAATACTCAATTCAGGAAACACTCATTTTCATAGGGATAAGGGAAACAAAATAGGCGGTGGTGTCATTCTCTTTATCAAAGCCCATTTAAACCCGAAGTAAAACCAGTTGTACCCGCTGGGAATGTCAACTTCATTTTTCTAAAGATTAATGATAAATTACTAAAGAAAATAACAGCAGGAATAATTCATAGGCCTCCGCACAGGCACCAGGGGCAGACGAAAGATTTTATGATCAGGTAGGAAACATTGTAGCGAACAGATTCTATCACAGTCGGAGATTTTAACATATCGGTATCTAAAAGGGGAGAACCCCTATCCAGTAACTCCGGGCGTGGACTCTTCCTAAATTTGCTTGATAGCGCCCTCGTCCGATTTGTCAACAAACCTACTCGTGACGAGAATATATAAGAATTAGGTCTCACTACAAATGTGGATCTTGTTAATAATGTTGAAGTTAGACAAAAGTATGGCACGGGTTATCACCGACAGATTACTATTGAAGCACTTTCAACACTGCATGTAACGCTGGTCAAAATGACAGTCGCGAAAAGAAAGAAATATCTTATCTTAAAGCAACAAATAGTAATGATCTTTGCATTGCTCCTGACAGGCAAACGGCAAGCCAGGGATGATACAAGCAATGGCAATGACATGAACGTAGCTTGGAAAAGCTTTAGAAAAACCTTCAAAGCAGCAGAGGGATCATACGTGCCTATGTCTAGAACGAAACCAAAGTGGTAGAAGTGAAAAAAAGTGCCAGTTGTCGAAGACATTAAATCATAAGAAACTCAGAGAATTCAATAACCAGCATGATAGAGAAAGTAAGAGAATTATACGACAATATCAACGTCAGAGTGAAGCTAATATTGCTGATAATAGCAGAGGAAACCCCAAGGAGATTCACAGTTGTGTTACAAGCAATAGGTCAATAGGTCCATTTATTACAGAAAACGGTGTCTTTTCTAAGACAATAAATCCATAGCAAGAATATTAAAGAACTTTTCTTGCATCTGTATTTACGATTGAAGGCACAACCCAGGTCTCGAATCCATTTTCATTGATATGAGAAAGCAACGTTCTTCAGCAAATTGACATAAACGGAAGTTATATCTCAGAACAATAAAAGAGGCGAAAAATGAGATAGATAAACCCTTGGCTTCTCTTTTCAGTAAGTCACATGCAACGGGAAAGTTTCAGATTAATGAAAGTACACCACTGTAACACCAATACTCAAAAAGAGTCATGTCATTGCCCAGAAATTATTGTCCAATACCTTCCAGTCTGGAATTGGAAAACTTATGGAAACCATCATTAGATATAGAATTGTAAACTATTCAGAGGACCACGGTAATAAATGATCCTCAGCATGGTTTGCGACGAAATAGCTCATGCCTGACAAATCTCCTTGATTTGTTTTATAATGTGATCAACATGTGACGAAAGTAAAGCAATTGATGTTTTCTATCTACATTTTTCAACAAGCTTTCCATAAGGTTCCGCATCAAAAGTTAAAACTAAGTCACATGGCATTGATGGGGTCCAACTTGAATTTACAAGTTTACATGAGAAAAACAGTCAACAGGAGACCTGATTGGCCCACGATTTGGTTGTCTGAAAAAAACCTTTAACTTGAAAAGAATGTAATTCTGCTCAGTACTCTTTTAAGCTATCATCGACTCCCCACTGCTGAACATTAGCCTTCTACTGTCCCACTACCGCTGTCACTTGTACGTTTATTTCTAACGTATTCTCAAAGTATTCTTGAATTTACAACGACTTCTGAAGGTATTTATGGTTTCAGCATTCACCACGTCTGACGGCAACCTATTCCAGTTCTCAACACACCCCTAGGAAAAGAAGCTTTTTCCCACGTCGGTACTACATCTTTTAGCTTTGAGTTTTATTCCATTTGTTCTGGTAACCGTATTTTCTTGCGGTTCGAAAAGATGCTCGTGGTTTACTTTATCGAACTAGTTCAGAATACTGAACACTTGGATTAAGTCGCCGTGAAGTCTACGTTTCTTTTAGGGAGATATCCAGTCGTTTAGCCTTTCTTCGTATGGCCGATTTCAAAATTATTGGCTC